>JZLH01S0608740.1:28003-56906 GCA_001188425.1 Eucidaris tribuloides | reverse complement strand
ACGCCATGGCATAAGCTCATCGGGCCCTTCGGGCCGGATGAGCTAAAAACTCTTAAGGTGCCGAAGTCGCAAATGTATGCACCACACAATACATGCAATGTCCACGAGCTGTAATTTCCGCGGCACGTTAATAATGATAAATAATAATAATGATAATAATAATAATAATGATAATAATAATAATAATGATAATAATAATAATAATAAAAATAATAATAATAACAATAATAATAATAATAATAATAATAATAATAATAATAATAATAATAATAATAATAATAATAATATTAAGGTCTTATTTACCCAGGTTAGCCACTTCAGTCTGTTAGACTGCTCTTCCAGCGGGCCCTGCGTACCTTTGTTATTATAACCCTTCTCTGTTCTAGTATACCGAGCGCCTGTCTAGAACGCAGAAGGTACCATTTTCAAAAGGTTTTGGTATGACCCAGCCAGGGCTCGAATCCGCGACCTTCCGAGAGGCGGACGCTCTATTCACTAAGCCATCACGTTAAGAGTTAAGTATAAATGACAATGTATACTTGTCATTCATATCAGTAAAACTGAAGAGGAAGTTGAATCCCTTAGGATTCCGAAAAAAAGATTAGCATATTCACATCTCTATATTAATTTTTATCAGCTTTCAAGCATGTCCGTGTAACAGATCTACAATTTGTGTGAAAGATCTATAAACACTTCTATAAAGGATATTTTAACACGTGCTACAATTCGTCGCGTCAGCGCAAGAACGCCCTTAGACGCGCTTGATTTAAAAAAAAACCCGTCAGTGCAGAAAGACGGAACACCCGCGTCAGTGCAGAAAAGGCCCTTATGGAACACGCGCGTCAGTATACAATTGATGCACTGTTTGCAAGTGTGATATGGCAGTGCCAGCGCATGAAGTTTAGTCAGTGCAGGTGATAACGCACGCGCCCGCAAGGCAAGTGCGTTATCGATCGCACTGACTAAACTGTGTGCGCTGGCACTGCCATAACACACGAACAAAACAGTGCATCAATTGTATTATAAGACGGGTCTGCAATACAGCCTGAAAGTATGCAACAAAAATTAGACACTAATGTAGGCCTTACGGTATAACGTTAGATCTTACGTTACATAGACCTGTAGATCTATAAGGTGTTAGACCTGGTTTTAGTAATAGGACCAAGTTACTACGTAATAGATTCTACGTACTAGTAAAACTAACGATAGACTAGATCTACGTCTACGTTACGTTATTCTTACGAACCGTTGTCGTTGAAAAAAAAATCAAAGACGACGCGTATTTTTACTCACCATTTCCATGCTTTTGCTGACAACACAGTTACATTAATACTAGCCAACACTTCAAACGAGTAGTGACGAAAGCTGTCCCAAGTTTTAATCTAACCTACCTACGACTACGTCGAACAACAGACGAGCACGGACTTTTTCAATTTGGCTGCCGATATATCGGCGCAGCCAATATCGTCAGGTATCGATCATGTGTTATCAATTGGGCACGCACGTCAGGAGAATTAAATGCACGCTCCACACCTGTCACCAATCACATTGCGTCATTCTTGAACCCGTTTTATAATGCAGAAAGTCCCTTACAGGAACATGTGCGCGTGTATACTAACGGCATTCTACTGCGGTCATGCGCGTGTTCTGTTACGGCCATTGTGCAATGACGCGCACGTTCATAAGGGCCCGGTAAGGGCCTTTCTGCACTGACGGGTTTTTTAATCAATCGCGTCTAAGGGCGTTCTAGCGTTGACGCGACGAATTACAACACCCACAATACAACATTTGACAGGCAAAACAATGTCACAAGATGGTAAGCCAGAGAACATATATGTTGCGTGCAAGAAGTAATGTGATAATACCTGTTGACCCATCCGTTGCAGAACATACAACACCTGCATCCTCGCTGTGTCCGCAATTATGAGATCCAACACCATTGTGTGGACATGATGATAGTGATGTTTCTGTACCAGTACAACGTAGGTTATCCAACAGAATGCTCCCAGACCCTTGGCCGAAGGAAGCTTGTGAGGTCGCAGATGTCGCCGACCCGAATCCGAGTTGTCGACAGGCAACATTGGCATCGTTGATGTCCCACGAATCGTCACAGACCGTTCCCCATTGATTGTTGAGAAACACTTCCACGCGACCTTCACGTGAGTTGCTTCCACTGACAAGCCGAATGGCTGGATTGCTTGATGATGCTGAAGGAAGGATATTTTGAGACATTAAACAACAGAAAGACCTTAAAATGACAGTGGCAGGACCCCCAAAAAATGAATAATATTCTTTTACAAACATGTTTATAAACTTTTTTTAAGTAACTGTCATAGAATTTCTTCTTACCGTTGTCAGAGCAAACAACACCGGCGTCCTCGCTATGTCTGCAATTATGAGACCCAACACCATTGTGTGGGCATGATGATAATGATGTTTCTGTACCAGTACAACGTAGGTTGTCCAACAGAATGCTCCCAGACCCTTGGCCGAAGGAAGCTTGTGAAGTCGCAGATGTCGCCGACCCGAATCCGAGTTGTCGACAGGCAACATTGGCATCGTTTATGTCCCACAAATCGTCGCAGATCGTTCCCCATTCATTGTTGAGGAAAACTTCCACCCGACCTTGACGTGGATTGCTGCTGCCAGCAAGTCGAATGCCTGAACGGTACGATGGTGCTGGAGAAAAATAATTCCGAGATCAGTTTAACTTTGAGGTCGAGTGAGATTATACGAACTAAGTAAACATAGAACTTCACAGCACAAAGACGAATAACGAAAAGGGACATGTCGACGACTGGACAGTGCACTAAAAAAAAGTACTTTTCACTGACATTGTTAGGCCATTGTGCTCTTGCTGATTTTCATACGTTCAATACATCGGTTTTGTCTTTTTTATTGTGGTGAGCATGGGTTAAGATTTTGTGTAGACAACGATTCTTTGTACAACTAATCAAATAAAAGAGCGGAGATGATAGAAATGCAGAGTATTACTTAATAAATTCTATTCCTCAACAATATTTATTTAAAAGTGTTCGTACCTGTTTCCGAACAGACAACACCGGCATCTTCGCTATGTCTGCAATTATGAGATCGAACACCATTATGTAGACTTGAACAACCAAATATGAATTATCGAGGACATGGGTAAAGATTGTCTGTAGCCAACAGTTCTTTACATAGATCGGGGCTCATAAAAATGCGGGTTGTTACTTTAAACATTATATTCCTTAACCATTTTTCTCTCAGAGTTTTCGTACCTGTTTGCGAACAGACAACACCAGCATCTTCGCTATGTCCGCAATTATGAGACCCAACACCATTGTGTGGACATGATGCGAGTGATGTTTCTGTACCAGTACAACCTAGGTTGTCCAACAGAATGCTCCCAGACCCTTGGCCGAAGGAAGCTTGTGAGGTCGCAGATGTCGCCGACCCGAATCCCAGTTGTCGACAGGCAACATTAGCATCGTTTATGTCCCACAAATCGTCACAGACCGTTCCCCATTGGTTGTTGAGAAAGACTTCCACGCGACCTTCACGTGGGTTGCTTCCACTGACAAGCCGAATGGCTGGATTTCCCGGTGATACTGCAGGAGAGATATTTCAAGACATGGGTAATCAAACATGATCAAGAGCGTGGATTAAGATTTAGTGTAGCTAAGAGTTATTTAATGCCATATATCACTGGAGGATAAGTCGCTGTGAATTCCGCGACTGAATAATCGTGGTGACTCGGGCCACTAGGGAGGATGAAGACGTTGCAATTACATCTCCTCAGTCGTAAAGACTAATTAGTTCCCGCAACTGATTCCGACGTGGAGGGGAAGTTGCTGAGACGTCTCCGAGACGTCTTGGAGGCGTCTCCGAGTTCTGCTAACGACGAAAAGTTTGAAGGGACGGCCCGGAGTGGTCGCGGAGAGGTCACTAAGATTCGAGTCGCCAAATGGTCGCAAAATATTTTCCAGGTCAGTTAGATACAACCTTTAGATATATTGGAGATCATAGAAATGCAGGTTATTACTTTAAAAACTATATTCCTCAACAATATTTATCTAAAAGTGTTCGTACCTGTTTGCGAACAGACAACTCCGGCATCTTCGCTATGTCCACAATTATGAGACCCAACACCATTGTGTGGACATGATGATAGTGTGGTTTCTGTACCGGTACAACCTAGGTTGTCTAACAGAATGCTCCCAGACCCTTGGCCGAAGGAAGCTTGTGAGGTCGCAGATGTCGCCGACCCGAATCCGAGTTGTCGACAGGCAACATTGGCATCGTTGATGTCCCACGAATCGTCACAGACCGTTCCCCATTGGTTGTTGAGAAACACTTCTACGCGACCTTCACGTGAGTTGCTTCCGCTGACAAGCCGAATGGCTGGATTGCCCGGTGATACTGCAGGTGAGATATTTCAAGACATGGTCAATCAAACATGAAATATCGAGGGCATACGTTACGATTCAGTGTAACTAAGAGTTGTTTAAGGCCCTATATCACTGGAGGATATGTCACTGTGATTCCCGCAACTGAACAATCACGGTGACTCGATCGGGCTACTCAAAAGGCCATGGAGACGTCGCAGAGACAGCTCCTCAGTCACAGAGACTAATTAGTTCCCGCTACTGATTGAGACGTCACAGAGAAGTTGCAGAGACGTCTCCGAGACGACGTCTCGGAGATTTGCTAAAGACTTCAAGTTGGAAGGGACGGCCCGGAGAGGTCGCGGAGAGGTTCTCGAAGTCTATAATCGCAAGTTGGTCACCAACTAGTCTCCAGGTAGGTAAGATACAATCGTTACATACATTGGAGATCATAGAAATGCAGGTTATTACTTTAAAAACTATATTCCTCAACAATATTTATCTACAAGTGTTCGTACCTGTTTGCGAACAGACAACACCGGCATCTTCGCTATGTCCGCAATTATGAGACCCAACACCATTGTGCGGACATGATGATAGTGATGTTTCTGTACCAGTACAACCTAGGTTGTCCAACAGAATGCTCCCAGACCCTTGGCCGAAGGAAGCTTGTGAGGTCGCAGATGTCGCCGACCCGAATCCGAGTTGTCGACAGGCAACATTGGCATCGTTGATGTCCCACGAATCGTCACAGACCGTTCCCCATTGGTTGTTGAGAAACACTTCCACGCGACCTTCACGTGGGTTGCTTCCATTGACAAGCCGAATGGATGGATTGCCTGGTGATACTGAAGGAGAGATATTTCAAAACATGGTTAATCAAACATGTAATATCAAGAGCTTGGGTATAATCAAACATGTAATATCAAGAGCTTGGGTATAATCAAACATGTAATATCAAGAGCTTGGGTATAATCAAACACGTAATATCAAGAGCATGGGTTAAGATTTAGTGTACCCCTATATCACTGGAGGAGACGTAGATGTGATTCCCGCGACTGAACGATCGCGGTGACTGGGCCACTCGGGAGGATGGAGACGTTGAAATGACATCTCCTTAGTCGCAAAGACCAATTGTGACCTGCGCCGACGGTTTCAGGCAAAAGTCGCAAAAGAAAATTTCCTGCTAGCTATGGTAGAAAGTTTTTGACCATTATTTTTCCGAAAATTCTTTTTTTAGTGAAATCAAATCGTTGATATGTGTTCTACATGTACACCGAATTTCAGATCATAAAATGAAGTATTTCGAATTGAAAACGGAATTTTAAAAACCTTATTCCGATTCGCACTTCTCAGTTTCGATGTTCTTCCGAACGCCCCGCCATACAGTACAGCGTTGCTATAGGACAGGGCTTCACCTGTGATTGGCTTATGTATCGCAGTCATTTGCATATTTCGGATCTGGGAAAATGTTCGTAGATCTTCATACCGCGCGATCGCGTAGCCCAGATACCACATACGCACACATTCTTGTCAGATTACAGGTATACATGTCTGTATACTGTACGTACACTGGTTTCAAAACAAAAATGTAGTCACGCCAACAATGAAGGAGAACATCTTGCTTGAATACAAAACATTCTCACTCATTCATCGTGCTGAAAAACGCGAAACGCGGATGTTATAGGTGCAAGGATTAGGCTACTTTTGTTCCCCAGCGGACAATGAATACAAAAGCAGATCTAAGAATTGATCCGCGGCAACCCAGGAATCTATACGAGCATGCTGATTGGCCAACATAATGCGACAGTTTCTTGTCGGTCGCTTCAATAACATAAACACACAATGATACCCCCCTCCCCCGCCCTTAATTCTCCTCGGTGACCTGCATTTGTCTTTAACCGCATAATAGATACTCGTAAATAATCGTGGGTAGATAATAACGTTTAGAACTACCTAAACATTGTAATCATTAGTCGTATTAATTCCAAATTGATCAAAAATGCACAAAAAAACGAACCCCAAGCCCACTCATTCCTTTAATGAATGATAGTATTTTCATCCAGAGTAATAAATAATGAAATTCCTGTCAAATAGTGTAAGAAGAATAGGAAAAAGTAGAGTTGACAAATTATGACGAATACGCCGACCGAGAGAGTGAAGGTAAGAACTAGAATGATGTTGAAATATTAGCACAGAAACATTGATGCATGCATCATACCAATATGGGAACACAAATGTATACCGCGACATATTTTATAATTCAAAAAATACTTATTTAAGTTGCAGGACGCGTAAACGGTACGATATTATCGTTCCAATCGATTTAACATTTTGTTTGTAATACGTGTATAAGACTAAAGGAAAACCTTATCGCTCAGATGGAAGAAGTAAAAACAATCATTTAATTCATTCATTTATTTACATATTCCATTTTCGATAAAACGCATTAATGTCACCATACAAACAAAATCTAATTCATGTATAATATAACTGGTACAATAAATGAAATTAGCGTGTTACAATCAATGTGAAACAAAAAAGAAATGCGACAAAAGGCACAGTAGCTTTGTGTAAAATACGTTTAGTAACTGAAAAAGAATTGCAAGAAGACGGTAATTTAATTACTATCATAAACACATAAATAAGAAAACCAGATGACCCCCCCCCCAAAAAAAAAAAATAATAATAATAATAATAAGATAATAATTGAACCACAAGGAGGGGATAAAGAAGAAAGTAAAAGACGGAGTTGGTTGAAGAGAAGAAGAAGAAAAGGAAGAAGAAGAAATAAGACGAACGGAAAGAAGAAGAAGCAGAAAAAAGGGAGCGGGAAAACAGTAGACACAATACAAAAGAAAATAAGTTTATCATTATGCCTCAAAATTTTTGTTTGTAGAAAAATGTAGGAAATTGTATCGTGTTTATTTGAAATCAGCCCGCCAATTAAACAGTGACCGGGAAAAGGACTCTCATCGATCTCAGTATAAGAAAAAAAAATCTTCACAGACCCAGTCGGACTTGAACATCGCAGATGTTCATATTCCTCCTCCTTGGATGATGAAATCCGTAAACACACCCCAAGTAAAATGCAAGTTTGATTCGGCTACGTTCGCCGAACTTCGAGGGGGAACCCGAAAGCTATTATATTAGCTAACCAATAAGAACGCACTGTGGTTGCTAGGGGCAGGGATTAGTGTTGATGGACATTATCACATGTGTGGGTGATTCTCTCTTTGCATCACCAACTCTGAACGGGAAGCGGACTTTCCGTGCCTGTTTTCTCGAAAACTTGCTCAGGTAAAGAACAGAAAAATGCGTTAGTTTTTGCTTTTTATTGGCAAATTTAAAGCCGGACAGCACAAATAGTGTACACTATTGGAAAGCTTAGGACATGCACAATGCGATTCAATGAAAAACTGCATTTTCAAAATTTGCGACTTTTGCCTGAAACCGTCGGCGCGGGTCACAATTGGTTCCTGCAACTGATTGAGACGTGGAGGAGAAGTTGCAGAGACGTCTCTGAGATCTGCTAATGGCTAAAGAGTTTCAAGGGATGGCCTGGAGAGGTCGCGGAGAGGTTATGAAGACTCGAGTCGCCAATTGGTCGCCAACTAGTTTCCAGGTCAGTGAGATACAACCTCGGATATCATAAAAATGCAGGTTATTACTTTAAAAACTATATTCCTCAACAATGTTGATAATAGTGTTCGTACCTGTTTGTGAACAGACAACACCAGCATCTTCGCTATGTCCGCAATTATGAGACCCAACACCATTGTGTGGACATGATGATAGTGATGTTTCTGTACCAGTACAACGTAGGTTGTCCAACAGAATGCTCCCAGACCCTTGGCCGAAGGAAGCTTGTGAGGTCGCAGAAGTTGCCGACCCGAATCCGAGTTGTCGACAGGCAACATTGGCATCGTTGATGTCCCACGAATCGTCACAGACCGTTCCCCATTGGTTGTTGAGAAAGACTTCCACGCGACCTTCACGTGAGTTGCTTCCACTGACAAGCCGAATGGCTGGATTGCCCGGTGATACTGAAGAAGAGATATATTTGTATCACATGGGCAATCAAGATTGAATTATCGAAGACATGGGTAAAGATTGTGTGCAACCAACAGTTCATTCAAACAAAAGAAAGAAATATAGAAATGCAAAATATTACTTAACAACTTAAATTCAATAAAAACAAAATTCCTAAATCTATGTTCCCACTATCACGATTCGCGGCAAACGATTGAAATTGTGGTACTTATCGTAATACAATAGTGGTGATCCTACTAGATCTTGAGGACAGTCGTGGCAATTGTATTGATCGTAGAAAAATTTGGACTTGTCAAAAACATATTTTTCGATCAATACGAATCATTTTGAATACTAATCATCGCTTCAGATCTTAACATAGCACGACAGAACGCATCTAATCGTGCTTCTAGATCATAGTGATGGGGATCAACTTTGGACAAAAACCAACACCACGCTCCGTTGGGAAGTTCTACGAAGTTTCGTGATTTGTAACGATCTGTGACCCTCTGCGGGTACCATTACTCACGGCCTGACATAATGTCTAACGAGAAGATAGCAGTTGATGCACGTACATGCGAATAGATACGAGTATAGTCTCGTCTAGTCATGGACGCTCACGATCTGTTACAAGTTCTCGCGCCTACTATATACCGGACAAGAGTGAACGCGCTTGAATAGGGTACATCTAGGACATCCAGAGGTATCCAAATGTGAAATTTCAGGGAAATAGCTAAACTAAATTTTCATGATCAGCTAGGAATAAGCAATTGCGGCGTTCGTATGGAATGCATAACGGTAGGAACCGTTAGCATTATTAATTTTCTTTAAGAGTGTTCTTACTTGTTTGCGAACAGACAACCCCAGCATCTTCGCTATGTCCACAATTATGAGATCCAACACCATTGTGTGGACATGATGATAGTGATGTTTCTGTACCAGTACAACGTAGGTTGTCCAACAGAATGCTCCCAGACCCTTGGCCGAAGGAAGCTTGTGAGGTCGCAGATGTCGCCGACCCGAATCCGAGTTGTCGACAGGCAACATTGGCATCGTTGATGTCCCACGAATCGTCACAGACCGTTCCCCATTGGTTGTTGAGAAAGACTTCCACGCGACCTTCACGTGGGTTACTTCCACTGACAAGCCGAATGGCTGGATTGCCCGGTGATACTGAAGAAGAGATAGTTTAAGATTTGAACAACCAATATGTATTATGAGGAACATGGGTTAAGATTTAGTGTAGCCAACAGTTCTTTACATGAATTGGAGCTAATAGAAATACAGGTTTTTACTTATTAAATCATATTCATTAACCATTTTTTTTTCTGTGACGAATCGTCACAGAACGTTCCCCTTTGATTGTTGAGAAATACTTCCACGCGACCTTCACGGGAATTGCTATCACCGACAAGCCGACAAGCCGAATGTGTGGATTTCCTCGTGAATATGAAGGAAGAGATATTGCTATCACCGACAAGCCGAATGTGTGGATTTCCTCGTGAATATGAAGGAAGAGATATTTTAAGACATGGAAAATCAAATATGTATTATGGAGAGCATGAGTTAGAGTGTAGACACATTCTTTCATGCCGTATCTCACTGTAGGAGACGTTGCCGCTCTTCACTCGCGGTGACCCAGGCGACTTGGGAGACCAAAACCTTGGTTGCACTGTCACCAAGGAGACGTCGCAGATACATCTCCCCAGTCGCTCACATCAATCAGTTTTTGCAACTGATCGAGAAGTTGCGGCGACGAGCAAGTCCCGGAGACGTCTCCAAGACTGGATGGAGACCAGAAGTCTGAAGGAAGCCGCGCGGAGAGGTCACAGACACTCAAATCGCCGACTGGTCGCAACTAGTCTCCAGGCCAGTGAGACACGGCCATTTGACTACAATCACAATCATATGTGACCACCAGCTCAAACCAACCAAAAAGTTCGGCAGATTATGATTCTCTGTAATAGACCAAAATGTGTCATTTGGGTTGACCAACTCAAATTTTTGAAGTTTGTTATCTGGTGGTATATTCTTTTTTCTTCATACTGTTGAAATTTGGTGGCTTAAAACGAAACTGAAAGCGAGATATTGGCAGTTTTTTTCTTGACCACATTTTTTGGACATGTGGTTCTGTATGGCGCATCTAAGTGAACGTAATCTTCAAATCCTCTTTTCTCCCTTTTCTCTAAAACTGTACCTCCTAAGTCTCTCTCATTTCAATCACGTTTTGAATGGGTTAGGATGGTCCAATTTTAACAAGTTATATATCATTTTAAAGATAAGAGCTTACTTTTTAAAACTATGAAGAAAAATTAAAAATTATTTTGGCCTACTTTTTGTGGGTTTTGAGCTGGGCGGTCACATATGAATGCAGGTTATCACTTAAAAAAATATTTTCCTTATTTTACTCTATATTGCATATTTCTCCCAGAGAGTTCTTACCTGTTTGCGAACAGACAACACCAGCATCTTCGCTATGTCTGCAATTATGAGATCCAACACCATTGTGTGGACATGATGATAGTGATGTTTCTGTACCAGTACAACCTAGGTTGTCCAACAGAATGCTCCCAGACCCTTGGCCGAAGGAAGCTTGTGAGGTCGCAGATGTCGCCGACCCGAATCCGAGTTGTCGACAGGCAACATTGGCATCGTTTATGTCCCACGAATCGTCACAGACCGTTCCCCATTGGTTGTTAAGAAACACTTCCACGCGACCTTCACGTGGATTGTTGCCACCAACAAGCCGAATGGCTGGATTGCCCGGTGATACTACAGAAGAAATATTTGCATTACATATAGGTAATAATTAATCATTGAAGACATGGGTAAAGATTGTGTGTAACCAACAGTTTATTCAAATAAAAGACAAAATTATTGAAATGCAGAATATTACTTAACAACTTTAATTCCTAAAGCTATGTTCACTCTATCAAGATTCGGGGCAAGCAATTAAACTTGTGGTACTTATCGTAATACAATAGTGGTGATCCTATCATATCTTGAGGACAGTCGTGGCAATTGTATTGATCGTAGAAAAATTTGGACTTGTCCAAAACATATTCTACGATCAATACGAATCATTTTGAATACTAATCATCGCTTCAGATCTTAACATAGCACGACAGAACGCATCTAATCGTGCTTCTAGATCACAGTGATGGGGATCAACTTTGGACAAAAACCAACACCACGCTCCGTTGGGAAGTACTATACGAAGTTTCGTGATTTGTAACGATCTGTGACCATCTGCGGGTACCATTACTCACGGCCTGACATAATGACTGACGAGAAGATAGCAGTTGAGGCAGGTACATACGAATAGATACGAGTATAGTCTCATCTAGTCATGGACGCTCACAGTCTGCTACAAGTTCTCGCGCCTATTATATACCGGACAAGAGTGAATGCGCTTGAATAGGGTACATCTAGGACATCCAACGGTATCCAATAGTGAAATTTCAGCAAAATAGCTAAACTAAATTTCCATGATCAGCTAGGCAGCAATTGCGGCGTTCGTATGGAACGCATAACGGTAGGAACCGTTAGCATTATTATTTTTCTCTCAGAGTGTTCGTACCTGTTTGCGAACAGACAACCCCAGCATCTTCGCTATGTCCGCAATTATGAGATCCAACACCATTGTGTGGACATGATGATAGTGATGTTTCTGTACCAGTACAACGTAGGTTGTCCAACAGAATGCTCCCAGACCCTCGACCGAAGGAAGCTTGTGAGGTCGCAGATGTTGCCGACCCGAATCCGAGCTGTCTACAAGCAACGTTAGCATCGGTGATATCCCATAAGTCGTCGCAGACGGTTCCCCACTCATTGTTCAGGTAAACCTCGACGCGACCTTCGTAGGAGTTGCTGCCACCAACCATTCGGATATTTTGATTTCCTGTAGACGAGTTTGATTTACATTATGATGGACATATCAATTAACCGTGTAGCATTATTTGAAAAACGACCTTAATATTCTTCTTTTCTTTAAGTAGTAATGGTATACCATTTTCATCATTATCAATATCAATGTTGTTGCTACAATACTAGTGTTATTGTTACTAGTATTATAATTATTATTAATATTATTATCATTAGTAGTAGTAGTAGTAGTAGTAGTAGTAGTAGTATCATTATCACTATTGTTACTGTTATTGTTGTCGTCGTCATAACCTGAATCATTTCCAGCCCATAAATATACGGTAGATCATAAATGTTTAGAAAGAACAGACTCTTTCGAACTCTTCCGAAACGCTTCAGTGAAAATGTCAAATCCGTATGAGGGTCAGTGGTGCACCCCGTCTTCAAGTAATCCCTTCCCCTCCCCTGATTATGTGCGTTAAGAATTTTACCACATAAAGTCATACAACATCCGGTACTCATAGGTCTTACCTGATGAGGCCGCACTGCAGACAGCACTCGCATCTTCTGAATGACCGCAATTATGAACTCCCACGCCCCCATGCGGACAACTGACCAGTGATGCCTCGCTTCCAGTGCACTGGACGTTGTCCAAGAGAATCGATGATGAGCCTTGACCATATCTTGCATTTGTTGGGGCAGATGTAGCTGGTCCAAGTCCGAGTTGACGGCAAACGACATTAGCGTCGTTGATATCCCACAAATCATCGCAAACTGTACCCCAGCCGTAGTTCAGATAGACTTCCACACGCCCTGCAAGGGCTGTGCCAGCGACTAGCCTCACTGGAGCATAAGAAATCAATCATTGTAAAAGTTACATTAATATATGTACTCTGAAGCAGGAAAGTCTTAAGTTTACTCAGTTCACGAAAGTCGCTGATTTAGGATTATTAATCTACCATTTTTACAAGCTTGCTTGCTTGAAAAGACTTTCAGTTCAGACTGTTTAAAAACTAATGCATCTTTCTTCGAGACGATGGTTCCCGGCGATGGTTATTGCATTTTATTTTCTGTATCATAAAAGCTATCAACTAAAAGAAAATCCTGTCGTTAAAACGTGCAAGATGGTTTATCACAATTTCCTGTTCAAAGATATAACCAGTGGCGTAGACAGGTCCTCGGGGGGGGGGGTTGATTTGCTGTCCAGAGGGTCGATCATAATGCACGTTCAAATAAGCGTGCGTGCACACACACACACACACACACACACACACACACACACACACACACACAGATAAGACATACACGCACACGTAGAAACATACCACGCCCGTGTCAGGGATTTTCTCAAATGGGATGCGTGAGAAAAGAAAACGGACCTTTAACAGGGGGTCGCGAAACTCTTCTTAATGCGGGTGAATTCCAGGGGCTCGTTCGAGTTGTTAAAGTCCCTCTTAGGGTTCCGGGCGGGGGTCAGGGGGCGGAGGCTCACGGCTTTTTGCAGTTTCATGAGGTTATTTCCACTCTCTGCTAACACTATTTCTTTGTGAAGTGGACATTTAACAATAATTACAATCCACCACCTTTTTAAAGTAGGGTGCGTTTTGATTTTTGTAATTCATCCAGAGGTATTATTTTATATTCTCAAATGGCTATAGCAGGTTCTTAAAGGGAGAAGGCGCCAGCAACTAACAGGCATAAGTTAAGAATAAAAATGACATTATGAGTATTGTGAGAATTATGGAACATGGTGACAAAAACAGCCAAAATAAGGGGTACTGTGTGATACTCACCCTCATCAAGGCCCTATAAATTAGTTAATTTGTGTTTATTGTAGGGGCCTACGTCTCTGTAAGTTTTACCCTAAGACAATTCAAACAGTGCATACATTACCACTGCGCGGCTAACACACGTCGCGCGGCATGCATTGGTCACACATGGTCAACTCCCTGCAGTGCACGTGCAATCTGATTGGTTGGCAAGAACTCAGATATTTTCTTAACTTATGCCTGTTAGTTGCTGGCACCTTCTCCCTTTAATGATAATTTGCGGGGGTCGGGGCGGAGCCCCCTGAAGCTCAGGAGTTCTAGGGGGTTATAAGCATATTTTGACTCTCTGATAACACTATAGTTTCGTGAAATGGACATTCAGCAATAAGAGCGGCGTATGCGTATATCATTTTGACAAAATTAGCATTAAACTGCTTGGATCTAGTTTGAAATCATTTTTCCTTAAAAAGTAGGGGATGATTTTGCAGGCCTTTCCTCCCTCGGTCAAAGTGGGGGATATACTCGTATCACGCATACCCCCAGGATTATTACACCAGTGCCCACTGCAAACGTCTTTTGTTAGACACCGTTCGGACTCGGGGCAGAAGACAGGGGATCAGAATTACGAACTGCACCTAAGGGAATAAAGGTGACACGATGACGATAATGTAATAATATATGTATATAAATAATCATATAATTATAACTATAATAATAAATAATAAATATAATATAATAATAATATAATATATAATAATAATAATAATAATAATAATCATTTAATACTAAACAAAAGTTATACCACTGATTTAAAATATATTTTTTCCGTGAAAGCCTGGGGGATGATTGTACATGTCACCCCCCCAACACTACAGGCACACGACCACACACACACACACACCTTGTGAGCTGCGGGGGATGTATACTCCCATTCCCTGCGTTGTCTACGCCCCTGGATATAACCCTTATCGTAATATTTAGAATGAAAATTGTTTTTAAAACCTGTTACCCAATTTGATGAGTATTTTAAGCACGTACATGTATGAATATAATATTATCAAGTCAGTTCAAAATTCAAAAAAAAATATCAAGATTTATTCATTCACCATAAAAACATAATACATGGTATATACATGATAAAAAATGTGACATAAACAAAGTAAGGTACATGATTGACATAACACTGAACAAACAAAAAACTTTAAACCAAAGACAATTTATGGGAATGGGGATTAACGAAAGAGCGTGAAGCCTTATAAAGTCAACCCCTATACTAACAGCAATAATTAGATACACAAAAACAATGAAGAGAAAAGAAAACATATAAAATGCAGAGAAAGGCAAATTAATCTATCTTATACGAACTCACTAAATGGGATTTAAGACGTTTTTTAAAACTATTCAAAGACGGACTGGTTTTTATATTGATTGGGATATTGTTCCATACTACGGGACCTTTGAAAAAAATTGAATTTTTGGAAACATTTGTTCTGATTTGGGGTAAATGAAAATTGGATGCAGAACGAGTCATGTAATTATGAATACTAGAATTTAAGGAAAATTTTGAGGCTATGTAAGACGGTAATAGACCCTTTGAACACATGAACATAAAACTGGCAATATTTAAATAATTTATATCATATAAATTTAACAAGTTTAACTGAGTGAAAATAGGCAAAGAGTGGGCATTATTGGAAATTATACGATCTGCTTTCTTCTGAAGTATGAATAATTTGTTCATGAAATAGTCGTTCCCATAGCCCCAGGCAATATTACAATAATTGATGTGTGACAAAATCATAGAATGATATAACATAATTAAAATATACTTTGGGAAATGTTTAACCGGAAAAGGACACCCACACACTTTGCAATACGATTACATACGACACCAATGCGTTCATGCCAAGTCAATTTGTCATCAATAAATACACCAAGAAATTTAACAACAGAAGTACGAGATACATCGTGACCATTGAAACGAATAGTGAGATTATTGTCGTCAATTTTTCTCTTAGTAAATATGATAAATTGAGTCTTGTTAACATTAAGTACTAGTTTATTGTTCAGTAACCATTTGCTCACTTTAGTTAATTCGCTATTAAACATGTCTATTAATAAATTTAAATCTGAGTTTGCCATGAACACACTGGTGTCGTCTGCAAATAAAATGAAATGCAACAATTGCGAAGAACTGATAATATCATTGATATAAATCAAGAAAAGTAATGGGCCAAGTATAGACCCTTGGGGCACTCTGCATCGAATTGGCATAGATGAAGATTTATAACTCTCAAAATCAGTGAATTGGTAACGATTTGATAAATAACTTCTAAATAAAGATAACAAAATTCCACGGATACCATAAGTTTCTAATTTATTCAACAAAGTAGAGTGATCTAAAGTATCAAACGCTTTGCTCAAATCAAGGAATAAACCGATCATATAATTCTTGGAATCTATAGCGTGAGAAACTTTATCAATAAAATCAAGAAGGGGCATCGATGCGGAGTGTCCCGAGCGAAATCCGTATTGGTTGGCATATAATACATTACAAGAAGACAAAAAATTATATAACCTTTTGTACAAACATTTTTCAAAAATCTTCGAAAATAAAGGGAGAACAGAAATAGGACGAAAATTTGTCATATCATTGATATTACCATTTTTGAAGATTGGAATAACCTTTGCTATTTTTAGTTTATCTGGAAATATACCATTTGTTATAGATGAATTGAAAATAGTACAAAGGGGTGCAGAAATTACATTGATAATTCGTTTCACAACGAATATACTAATATCGTCATATCCTGCACTAGTTCCATTCTTTAAAGCAGTTACAGTATCGACAATTTCTTTACAAGTGATAGGGGGAAAATAGGCGGATTTATCATTCCTAGGTAACTGTTGTTGGTAATTATTGTTATGATAGTGATCATTATTTGTTAAGTTAAAACCAATATTTACAAAATAATTATTAAACATTTCAGATATTTCTTGTTTATTTGTAATTATTTCATCGTCAACAATAAGTTCATCAACACATTGTTTAGAACTGGACTTAATACCTAATGCTTCGTTGATCGTTTTCCATGTTGCTTTCATATTACCTTTATTATTGTTAAATCTATTCTTGTAATATTGATATTTAGCCTTTTTTTATCTCATTAGTGACCTTATTTCTAAAATGTTTATATACACCCTTCCTGTATTCAGTTGGATTTTTGATATATTTTTTATATAATCGCCATTTTTTCTTAATCATTTTTTAAAGTTCGCTGTTGATCCAAAGTTTATTTTTATATTTATTTTTTACATTTATTTCTCGTAGAGGAAAACATTCGTTATATATTCGCGAAAACTTTTCTAAAAACTGATTGTAACTAACATTGGGGTCATCGGATTTTAAATTCCAACAGACATTTTTCAAACGCTGATTAAATAGGGTAATATTGATTTCATTGATATTTCTTTTAAAACATAGAAATTTCTCTTCAAAAATATTTTAATTATTAAAACAAAACGCTGAATACAGGAAAGTGGTCACTAACATCCACCAAAATAACACCACTGAACTTATTCATCACGTCATTTGTAAACATATTATCTAACAATGACAATGAGTGGTTTGTCATTCTTGTAGGGTGATGAATAAGTGGGCACATAGAGAAGGTAGTAAACATATTCAGAAATTCATTCGATTCATGGCAAGAGGTGGCGGAGAGTAAGTTAACATTGAAATCACCCATAAAGTACAAAATTTTATTTTCATTATTTACAATATTAAGAATAGAGTGTAATGACTCACAAAAATTAAGCAAAGGTTGATCAGGAGGTCTGTAAATGACACCCACGATTATATTTTTACCAGATACATTTTCTATTTCAGCAAAATAACTTTCAAAAATATCATTACTCACATTCAAATCATTTCTGCCTTTAAAACATAACGAGTCCTTTATGAAAATACCAACGCCACCACCTCTTCTGCGTCACCACCTCAGTGCGTCATTATGAGTGAGGCTAACTCTCGAAATCAATAGCAGAATTTAATTAGTTTCTTTTTTTTGGGGGGGGGGGGTCGTACACCAACATGATGAATTGTGCCCTTCTAACCTTGTTAAGTGGATTCGCACTTTAGCCTTTGGTAACCCGATGTCTCTTACTCTTTGAGGAATAATTTGTCGCTAATTGCACCCTAGAAGAGTGCATTTCTATATGTCAACATGTGCGTACCGTAGTTAATGATGATTAAAGGCGGTCACATTTTGATGACTATCACTTAACGACAAGAACATGGTTTATTTTATGTCAGCTATGCGGGCTAATCATCAGGGGTGCTGTGATAGACAGACATATAGATAGACAGATAGATAGATAGTTAGATAGATAGATAGATAGATAGATAGATAGATAGATAGATAGATAGATAGATAGATAGATAGATAGATAGATAGATCGTTAACCAGTGAGATACACAATGATATTCTTCATGTATTCGTATGCAAGACTAGTTTTTACCACACTCAGAATATTTCATTCATTCAACAGCCATATAGTTTTCTGGCAATGGTACTGAAATGCAGCGGCGGCGCCACGGACGGGGGTGGGGGGCAGGGTCGGCCGCTCTACCCCATGATTTTCAAATTAGAAATAAAAACATTAAGGGCTTGGGTATTTGTTGATAATTTCGCCTACCCCCCCCCCCCCCACCAGGTTTTCCACCTTAGACAGCCTAATGTTTCATCGTTCAGTGTCTTGAAAAAAACTACCAATCCCACCCCCACCCCTTTTTTTTTAATCTTCTCAGAAAAATCACCCTGGGGTTTTTGCTCTCCCTTAGATCTCACCATGGGTGCGCCCCTCTGAAAGGACCTGGGTAATGATCATTTGTGTGTATACGTACCACTTGGAGAACATATGACACCCGCGTCTTCCTGGTGGCCGCAGTTGTGGACGCCGACCCCTCCGTGGGGACATTCCGACAATGACGATTCCTGACCAGCACACTGGACGTCATCCAGGAGAATACTACCGGAGCCCTGTCCAAAGAAGGCACTGGACTTGGCCTGAATCGCTGGTCCTAGTCCCAGCTGATGGCAAACCACATTGGCGTCCGAGAGCCCCCAGAAATCGTCACAGACCGTCCCCCATTGGTTGTTCAGGTAGATTTCCACACGTCCTTCTCTCGCGTTGGTTCCACCAACCAGTCGGACTGGGGGGGGGGGGAGAGATAAAAGATGGCGATTGTTACAAAATTGTTAATTTCATTTCACTTATTTTTATTGATTGTATTTTCAAATCATAATCACAAAATTTATTCCTTATTTTGGCATGGATAAAAAGGAAAACATGAAAGAATAAGTACAGAACACTTTTGTTTTCATTTTATTTATTATGTATATGTACTCAAATAATTAAGTATCACATGTCAATACTTTTCAATGCTATACAATACAATTACATCAAACGCAATAAATGAAGGAGTTTAAGGTTCTGTACAATGTGGACATTCCACAACAAATTCATATTCTAACCATGATTTCCCATGTCGTTGAAAACGGATTTTAAAAAGTGGTAGAACTATAACTTCGTTTCTAGAATTAGTGTCAATGGAATACAAATATCTGGCATTCTCTCATAATCTAAAGACGCCTTATGTCACGTATTTCGCTGCCTGTCTTATTTAGCTTTATATGTTTACGTTTGTCGTTTAGTTCTTGTTTGACAACCCAAAACACAGCATAATATGCCTTTGTATAAAGAACAATATAATCGTTAAACTGGCTCAGCCAGGCTTACCGAAACTGAAATTGTATAAACATATGTGGAAACATACATTTTTTTTTTCAAAAAAAAATAACCTACTGGATCTGATTTATACGCACAGTAATAATTCAAAATTGGGTGCTCTCCATAATTATGAAAACAGATAAAGTGTGACATGAATTTAGCCGTGATTCAAACTGAATATCTTTCTTGGAAAAATATTTATAAACGCGAAGTTAAGGTAGTAGGAATTAGATCATTATCAAAATGAATGGAGGCTGGACAAAAAATTAAATACAAAATAAAGTAAAACAGTCATAATGTCATAGTGTAATAGATCATATTAAAACAATGATTTTGATACTGTATTAAATGAAAGCAATGACGAAATAGAGTAGATTAAAAAATTGATGTAATAGAATATATCAAAACAATGACGTAATAAATATAGTGAGCAATGACATAATATATATATACACACACAAACAGACAAAAATTATTAAAAATTGTTTTCGTGATTTTGAGATTATTTTTTTATATGAATATTTTACCTTGGACCTAAGCTATCTGATGACACTGTTGCTATCGATTTTTTTTTTCACGCATGAGTGAGCACAACCCGCTTTTGTGCAATCGGCCAAAAATGCATTTGCGCACAAAATTGTGTTCTTATGGTCAATGTTCAATGCCCCACAGACCGGTGCTGCAGAAGCTCTCAACTGATGTGCACACGGATTGAATCCTCAGCATGCTCAGAGAAGAGCTAATATCAATTTTGCCACAAAATTGTTGGCATTGCGATACCATACTTTGTGAAAGATTGTAGTTTTTTTTTCATTGATCAAACAAGTCAAGCACTGACACGGAGTATATTTCGGCAATAATAGAAGTTCCAGTTCGAGTGTTATTAACAACATGTACATGTTCCTAATCCTTGATTTCTAAAGTTTACATTTCACCGACAGATTTCTTAACGGTATAGGATTGCCGTCTATGAGTACAAATTTGAGAGTAAACTTTTACAAATGCTAAATTTTCCTATCAGGAAAACCCTTGTATAAAGTGTTTGTGATTTCTTTCAGCAAAAAAAAAAGTTTAACCATATAGCTTCTTTGAAAATAGGCCCATTTTTTGCCAATACTACTTTTAATGATTAATGGTAGTAGTGGAGATTTTATGAAACGGGTGGGGGAACGAAAACACCGAGTGGAGAAGTAATAATACCCCTCACAAAACAACCCGAGAATACATATTGTTAAAAAGTGGAAATAAAAGTTTGTGTTTTGTTTTGTTAACAAAAAATATCATACATTATCACAACTTTCTTTTTGTTTTGTTTTTGAGGGTTCCTCAAAATCCATGCTTAGCTTTTTAGAGGACCCTCAATTTCCATCAACCGCATTATTCTCTTTTGTTTAGAGTTTTTGTTCAATTTTACTTTATTATGTTAGAATAATCACGTATATTGTGCATGCATGTATGTCTCGTTTCCTTTGTTTAACTCAGTTTTGATTGTAATTACGTCCAAATGTTGTACATGTGATTATAATATGTTAATATTTATGTTGATGTACTTTTATTTGTATTTTGATTTACCTGTGATGGGAATGAAAACTCAAATCAAATGAAATCAAATCAAATCAAATTAAAGGTAAATAGCACGATTTGGGTCGTGCTCAAGTTGGGCTGAAACTATACTAGATTCAAGTAAACTACGCAAGGATTTTGCTGTGAAAATCTTCAACTTGTGCTCATTATTTCAAAATAACTACTGTCAATATTCTTTGTGGCAGGTAAATGTGTTAGGTGGCTTTCTACGGAAATCATTTCACTCGGGGCTCGAGAGAACTAAAATACTAGTATGTTCATGCTTGATTCTCCTTAAGTAAACAAATTAAAGACACTCATCCAGCTGGGACATCCACTCCAGCTGTTGTATAGTTGGTATGTTTCAACTCATTTGGTTCTTGAGACATTTTCAAATATTCCCAATTATGTCATTTACCTTTAATAATGTTTAATAATCTGTTTTCATGACATTTTTTTTCTTTTGAATAGGTTCGTAGATAACAAAATTAATCAAAAATGCTAAACAAAAATAAAAAATATTAAGTATTAAAATTGAGGGGGACGACCCCCCCCCCCCCCCCCACGAAAAATCGCGAAAATCGAAAAATCGAAATTACATTTACTTGCTATTTTACTCATCATGTTGATAACACTTTAACAGATGGAGCAATATTCAAAATAATTTCAACAAACCACATTCACTAGTACTGTTCATCAGTTCCTGAAGATGGTTAGAAAATAGTCTGTTCGAAGTTTGACGGAATTCAGCATTTTTTTCTATCTCCGTTATAGGAAGACTTATACACTTATGCTCATGATTATGGATTACTTTAGAGAAATTTTTAGAAGTTGCCATTTTTCCATGAACAGTACATTTGGGATTAATATTTGCTCACCCCAGGTGAAACAATTATAATCTACTTATTCGGGAATGGTGAGCATTTTGTAGCGTCCGACTCTACGCTAAAGCCTGTGTATATAAATGGCAGTATTCAGAGTTGTGGCGGCCGTGGTTGAGTCAGGTGGTGGTTACGCGCGTTATTAGACTTGTAACAGACAATTCTGATGTTAATTTAATGATAAGTGACTTTAGATCAAACTTTATCAGTGTTTTGGTTGTTTTTAAATTGCTTTAATTTAATACTTTTTCTTGATTTTTTGTGCCTTTTTAAAAAATAAATATATAATTGCTATTGCACTCAAATGAATTTTGGTTTTTACTCTAGTCATCTCATGAAATCCAAAAATTGCTTCACGTACTGCGTTTTCGTGAAATAAACACTTGTCTTAAAAATTTTGGACAATATAGGAGAAATAACTCCACAATTTATACCAGAATAATGAGCATTACTTTATCTCGATACAAGAAGTACTTACTTGCTCCATTCGACGTCCTCCTCCGTCGCGAACCCCTTATATCACGTGACTCTGTTTCTTGGAGCAGAAAATGACACAAAAGTAGCAGAACTGTGTGTCTTGTCAGAGAATACAAGGCTGCCATGTTGCTTCTAACACAGGCAGTTATTATACACCAAGAATTCTAACAAAATATATGTATCTAAACCCTCTGATACTGATATATTTTGTTCGAAGTAAGCGCAGCCTCGGTGTGAAGCAAACAACCGAGCACCCACGCTGAAAATGAGCTCTCCCATTGGGGAAGTTGACGTTATATACTAGATAGTTTGTTCTCAAATTCAATAGAATACATTTTCCTGAACTCGGCCCCGTCGTACTTTTCGCTCCCGCGTCCCTTTTCGGGGTAGCATGTAACCCAATACCCCAGAACTTCAAAATACAAGGTGAACCAAAATAATTATAGTTTTACGAGTACCACAGTCGGACTGGTTAGAAGTATATGCATCGCACAAGAGATTGACGTCCCATAGTCATGATATTGCTGCTGAAGCTTGATGATGCGTGTGGTGGTGGTGAGGTTCGGTGGTGGTGGTGTTGGTGGTGGTGGGTAGTAATGGCCTGGATGATAGTGATAGTGCAGGTGGCGGTGCGTCGGTGGTGGTGGTGGTGGTGGTGTGTGGTGGTAGTGTTCGTGGGGTAGTTAGAGCTGCTGATGCATAGTGATAGTTGGTCGTGGGTGGCGGTGGCGGTGGTTGTGGTGGTGGTACGTGTGTTTTGGTAGTGGTGTGGGTAGTAGTGGTGATATAGTGATCAGTGGTCGTGGCGGTGGTTGGTGGTGGTGCGTGGTGGTGGTGGTGGTGATAGTTCGGTGATTGAGTAATATTGGTAGTGTGGTGGTGGTGGTGGTTGGGTGGTGGTGGGTGGGGTGGTGGTTGCGGTGATGGTGGTAATGGTGGCTGTGTGGTGTGGTAGTGGCGGTGGTGTGTGGGTGGTGGTGGTGGTGATTCATTGTGATAGTGTCTAGTGATAGTGGTAGTGATTAGTTGGTGGTGAATGGGATGGGTGTGTGGTGGCTGTGATGCTGCGTTGTGTAGTTAGATGTGGTGGTGGTATTATACATGTGGTGGTAAGGTGCATAAACAACATTAATTGTGATAATTAGTAGTGAAAGGGTCGAAGCATAGTGACCAGTGTGTTGGGTCCGAGACCAGTTTCAGCGAGACGAGACGAGACCGAGACAAATAGCGTTTAGAGACCGAACGAGACCCGCCAGACACTTGTTTTCAGAATCAGCTGAGACGAGACCGAAGACCGAGACAATTTACCTTTCGAGACCGAAACGAGACCGAGACACTAATGCCGAGACAGTAAACCGAGACACTAGTTATTTTTACTGCAATGCACACACTTTCTTCTATATTTCCTACGTTACTGATTGAATTATAGACTACTACAACAGCTTAATTTCATTCCTGGATATCATTCATCGTGTCATCATCTTATTTTACATTTCATCATCTATATTCATGTGTATCATCATCTACATCGTCATCGTCATAAATCGATCATTCATGATCAATTGGAAATGAAAGCGGTGGTAGTGTGGGGGGAGGGCTGCACCTGGTGGGACCATTGCCTTATTGAAATGTTCATTATAATCAAGCCTTATGTCGGGCGTGAAGGCTCGAAAAGTAAGAGCCGAAGTTTCTGCGTTGCGAATTTTTCACGGAAATCACGAATTCAAAGTAAACGAGGAATACAGCATTTTGAACAGAAATGAAAAAAAAAAATCATGCTTCAAAATTCCACCGAAGTAAAACTTAAAAATATTTATGAATAAAACTGAACTACTTTACCAAAAAGATGGTTGATGAGAACCCCCCCCCCCCAAAAAAAAATGCGTTACTCAATATTCCCAAACCCAATCAAAAAACGCTCCTATGGCCTATAAGGCTTTATTATTTGTGATTTTTACCAACACAAATTTCAAGTCGGAAAACTGCTTAATACATGTGAGAGAAAAACGGAATTTGATATTTGTAAAACGGGGAAAATCGAATTTGACATTGTAAAGTGGAAAAGTTGGCCCTTACTGAAAAACGTAGATGAAGATTCGGGAGTTGTGATTGCATACCCATGCGTTTGTCCGCGACCGCGGTGCCAAGAAAGGCGGGGGGCGGAGAGGGGTGTTATCCAGTTCTGCATTGTAAACGGAGGGGATATAGAGGACTGCATCCACATTGTAAAATAGGTAATGGGGACTGGTACCTCAAGTCCTCAGCCCCCACCCCCCCCCCCGACACACACACTCAAGATGTTTTGCACAGTTTCCATAATTATTTTGTGGCGGAGATGACCTTATTTTTTTGTATTTTCTCCTTCTCCTTCTTGACATGGAACTCTGAATCAAACAAACCTGCGGGTGGGCGGGCACTATCAATACAATGTACACCATGCGAGCGTGAAAAAAAAAAAACGTGTAAAACTGTTTGTGTTTTTTACGGCCACGCATGTGTGTGCGTATAGTGAAAATGGTATCAAAATCATGAAAAGGGTATACTTTTAACAGAAGGTTTACTTTAAAAGGGTATCTTTTTCAGACTTAATACTTGTTTAGGTATTCAACAGAATGTTTACTTTAAAAGGGTATCTTTTCAGACTTGAATACTTGTTTAGGGTATTCAACAGAATGTTTACTGTAAAAGGGTATCTTTTCAGACTTGAATACTTTTTTAGGGTATTCAACAGAAGGTTTACTTTAAAAGGGTATCTATAATCTTTTCAGACTCGAATACTTGTTTAGAGTATTCTGAGATTGACAGTCCATACACGCCCATGGTGTACACCTTGTAATGACAGTTTTCTGCATTAAGTTTGGTACCTTTGTTCACTAAAAGAGACAAATGTACAGACTGTATTTCAAGGTATCCGACTCTTAATCTCTTTGTTCTTCAATCCTGTGTTTAGTGCATTTTATGGTGTAAGTCAGCCAGAGAGCAGTAAGAATCTGAGAGTGACTCATCAAAATTGAGCTGTTTTTTAGTGTCTTGTCAATGTCTCGGCCTACGAGACCGAGACAATTCTGTCGAGACCGAGACGAGACCGAGACAATTAGCGTCCGAGTCCGAGACGAGACACGAGACACCCAAACACTGTCTCGAGACCGAGACATGTCTCGAGACACCCAACACTGGTAGTGACAGTAGCAGCAGCAGCAGTATAGTAATAGAAGTAATAGTAGCAGTAGTAATGCTAGTAGTAGTAGTAGTAGTAGTAGTAGTAGTAGTAGTAGTAGTAGTAGTAGTAGTAGTAGCAGTAGTAGTAGTAGTTGTTGTTGTTGTAGAAGTAACAATAGTGAAGTAGTAGTAGTAGTAGTAGTAGTAGTAGTAGTAGTAGTAGTAGTAGTAGTAGTAGTAGTAGTGGCAGTAGTATAGTAGCAGTAGTAGTAGCAGTAGTAGTAGTAAGTAGTAGTAGTAGTAATAGTGGTGACTGGTAGTAATAGTGGTCGTAGTAGTCGTAGTCGTAGTCGTAGTAGTAGTAACAGTAGTAGTAGTCGTAGTCGTAGTCGTAGTCGTAGTAGTCGTAGTCGTAGTCGTATAGTAGTCGTAGCAGTCGTAGTCGTAGTAGTCGTAGTCGTAGTCGTAGTCGTAGTAGTATAGTGGTGGTGGTCGTAGTCGAAGTCGTAGTAGTTGTAACAGTAGCGTCTTCACCACCACCATTATCATCATTACACGACGACAATGATGATGGTATTGATGAGGATCGGGGAGGATGAAGAAGAAAAGAGGACGTAGAACAAGAGAGTCAAATCCGATGACACGGCCATAACGAAATAGTAAAATATATGTATACATTATGTTGGATATTATTTTAAGAAAAACATGAAATAAGAGTTTCAATTCTAATGCTGTGTCAACTTGTGGTGCGGAAAGAGAAAATGAGGAAATTAAATGAAAAATGGTTGCAGTTTTTAGATTTACTCCGACAGCTATTTATAAATTCATGCAGAAACAATTACAGTTATCTTTCTCATTTGGTTAGATTAGAACACCCTGTAGCATGTGTCCAGGGACAGGCCTTTGAAGATTGGGAATTTTCAATCGTGTTTCCGCAAATCATGTACCCAACAGTGACATCGCGACTTGGAGTAACCCTCCCAAATGAATGAAACAAAACCCGTTTGTTTATTATCAGCGTTCCTCACAGTAAAATCAAAATGTCTAAGATTTCTGCCGGGTTCACGACATCCGCTCTCTCCCCTGTCACGTATCCGGGTCCACAAACAACTATACACGGTTACCTCGAAAAATTTAAGACATCGTATAACAATGTTTCCAGTTTAAAAAAAAATCTGAGATTCGTGATTCCCTATGTTGTCCGTGTCTTTGATTAGATGTAAAAATGAAGCCCTGAAAAAATTGCAGTTCAAAACGATCACTAAGTGCTTTTAAAAAGTGAAAATCATTGAGAAACCATACAGTTCTCCCCCATAGAGTGCTGTGTGGCAGATTTTTTTTTTTCTCAGCTGAGAATAATTCATGTGCTGATTTTCATCTGTACATATATTACTGGTAACAGCATAACTCTCTAAACTTTTGTGTTCTAGTGTGTTTATTTGTCTATTCAAACACTGTCAGATATGTCAGATAGGAAAGTTTGACAATTTGAAGTGGAGTTTCCATAATGTTATATAGTGTCTTTAAAGTCAAATTGCAAAATTTGAAAGAAGTCCCCAATTCGGGACACAGCGACACCTGAATCAAGTAAAGACCTTCTTTCAAAGTATTGCTGTAAAAAGAAATATAAAGATACTTTGTACATATTATATTTCAATTGCGTGGTTTTCATTGTTGCATTCAGGTACTTATGTTTTCAAAAAGAAGGAGAAAAAAGAACAAGAAGAAAAGGAGGAAGAGGAGGAGGAAAACAAGGTGGAGGAGGAGGGGACGAGAAGAACTATTTGAGAGTTATTCAAAATTTGATACAGATTACGCAATACTTGGAACATTTGAAAATTTGCTCGAGGAAATTAAGTTTATGCTCACACTATATTTTAACAGGAAATATCCCACCACTGTAAACGTGAGATGTAGTCAACTCCCCCTTTTTACAGTATTAATCGTATTGAGATGCTGGAGACAATTCATAGTTACGCTCCGCCTACGCGGGCCGGATTTGACCTTACAAAAGGGGAAAACACCTTCACCAGAGAAATCTGCAGAAACATAAATCAATATTGTTTTATTGAACTTCAATAACAACAAAATTCAATGAAATGTAGGTCCATGATAATCCATAAGATTATCTTTGTCATCGTTATCAGCATTCTAATTCATGTTATTTTGGTGTTTGTATATATATACACACATGTATATCACATGCTCTTTAGATATGTTTGTGTTTTACGAGGACCCTCCTTTCTGAGTAAGACGTTCATAAAGTGTCTTGAGAGCTGCGAGGGAATGTCCCTGCTAGAAACAACTCCACGCTTCCTGGAACAAAGCCATTTTCTTTCTTAACCCTAATCCACATGTCGTATCTGAGGTTTTTTTTTTTATAAACTAGGGGGTAAATTTCCCGGGGGGGGGGTACTCACGATACGGGGATGTGCCACTGGGGAAGGCGTGACTTTTTCACGAAAAAATCCTTAGACATGGGTCCCACTTTCATCACAAAACATCCTTAGACATGGGTCCCATTTTTCAATTTTTTCCAAATTTTTGGCGCGTTTCGCGGCGCAAACACTTCAATTTTTCAACACTTAATTCTCACATTTTCGGCGGGCTTCGCGCACACAATTTTTCTGAAACCCTTAAACATGGTGCCTATTTACGGCAAAAGGACCTTTAGATGTGGGTATGGTCGGAGTTCTAAGCGACACACCCCGTCCGACTATAATCTGTGTAACCCCGCCCCCCCCCCCCCCCTCCCCCCCTTTCCATCCCATAGCATCTCGGCAGATGCCGAATTGGATTAACGCGGGACTTGGCTGAAGTTATTGGCAACGCATTCATATCTTCTATTCAGTGATTTTAATCTGATATTCAATCATCATGATATACACACAATTAGGGGGGGGGGTAAATTACTGGGCAAATTCTGAAAACTTGAATGAAAAACAACATGAAATATAAAACTGACTATAAAACATAGACAAGGATTATTATGGGCGAA
>JZLH01S0608740.1:13003-23003 GCA_001188425.1 Eucidaris tribuloides | reverse complement strand
TTCAATCTCCAATTAAAACACAGCCTGTGATTGACAGCAAGAAGATTTATTTACTTCACAAAGAATTTTCTCAGTACATGTTAATGTGAATAAAATGAAATAATTTATAATTATTTGCTTATGATAGAAACAGGTTGTTGCTAGGCAGTAAAAGCAGCTTATTGTTCCCACAGGATCTAGATATGAAAATAAGACACATATCATGTGGTATATTTATGATTCAAGTCACATGTAACAAAATGAGAATATTCATATGAAAAAGTGAGACACAAATTACTTTAAAAATTAGTAAAACTATAGGTAATTGTCCAAAGTGTATGTAAACAAAAGTAAAAATAAGGCATTTGATGAGCAGGCAATCGGCAAATGTATAAACTTATTGCTTTGACGAAAGCAACATTAAGAGAATTTTGGAAGAGAACGGAAATGTCATTTACCCACAGTTTCCATGAAATTTGATCATTTTCTAGTTGACTTATCAGCTACAGAAGCTGATGTGGCATGTATGATTCCACAGGAATCACAGAATTTTTAAGATCAGACACACACATAAACATAATCCACAATACGGGATAACCATTAGTTCTCTGTCAGCACTGGTCTTTCCAACACATGCAGAGCTCCACGTGTCTCCATTCAACTACAACAAAAAAATGACTTTATTCCTGTGACCAGATATTGACTTAATTTGCAGCAATAAAATTGATGCATGTCCTTCATTTACCATAGCCACAAAACCGCTCTAAATGCACACAGACTTGCAAATCCGATTAGTAATTCAGCGATTCATGAATTACCTAACAAAGTACGGCTGTAATCTGTATTGTATGATGTCCAACACACTTTTCAAGTGACGCATCAATTCTGAAAATCGGTAAACACACTTTGTTCCAAGTGACATAGCGGAGATAGGCTGGGCCATTCCAAATGTGTATTCACATCCAGTTGATGCACCAGTAAGCACCATACAGACCAATGTCTTGGAACACATCGAACGACAATTCAAGGAGCTGTTCTTTCCGGGAACTGCCAGGGTGCAAGATGTGGAATGTCTGCAAAACTCTTTCATTTCACACTTTGAATGTTAAGTTATGAACTACTAGCTGACAACGCTTGGAATACAAACAATGCTGCAAATTGTCTTAATATTCATAGTTGTTACCCCTTGAGGATGACAGGCTTGTACAGAGGACCAGTACATCTCACTCTCAGAGACAAAATGCTTCCACAAAAGCCCCCAAAATATGTAAAATCTTTCATATAAATTGAGGTGATAGTGCTTACAAATGGTTACATCCCACTAAGTACACATATTTTACCATTAAAAATGTAGAAATTTGTCTGTATTTGTGAGATTTACTGGGCTTCTCTACAAGCCTGTCGTCCCCAAGGGGTTAATTACGGGTCACATCTTTAAATGACAGTTTCTATTGGTGACTTTAATTGTGGTGAATTAGGCGATGATGATAGTTTAGGTGACGATAGTTTAGGTGATGGTTTTGGTGATGATGGTTTTGGGGATGGTGGCGATGTATCCTTCTGTATTGAGTCTGTCTCATCAACATCACTCATCCTGGATGCTCGTTTATGCCACGGCGATGGATCCGATTCCGAGTCGCTGTGTAACCTGCGATACTCAGGTTTCGACGACGAGTCATTTTTCCGCGGCATGGGCGTCGTGTTTGGCAAGGTGTGGAATCCATCATGAATATTTTTACTATTTTTATTGTCACAGACTTGAAGATGATTATCTGACTGTGGAACGAGGTCCATTCTGGCCTTACAGGCATGTGCCGTGAGTGGGTTTATTAAATCGGGCATGCTACCCGTTATTCCGGATGTGCTGCAGTTGGGAAACACGTGCGCTTTCGTCGGGACGTCCTGCGACGTCGGCGAAGCGGGCGTGAAATCCTCGCTGCAGCTGCTGCCGCTCCGCGACACACCGATTCCAGACTCCCGGATTAATGGATGCTTGTCCATCTCCGTTGTTTCCTGTGGTGTCGCCGCTTTGACCGTGACTTTAGGACTTCGCTGTTCGTTGTCGCTGATCCCTTCCAAATCCATGATGAGTGGCTGGAATTCCACCAGGACTAGATTGTTATCGTTGGACTCATTGCCATCATTCTCATCCACTCTGGTGGACTCATGGACAGGATGGTCCTCAAAATCCAAGCCGATTCCTTCATCTGGTACTACAATCTTCGTTACCCCAAACTCCTCATTCTCTTCTGGAACACTCTCTGAGATGAACTTCACCGCTTCATATTGAGCTGTAATGACAATTGAGAAATATATTATAATTTTATAAAATTATTATATAATATATAATATAAAATAATTTCATGAAAAAATCCAAATATTTGAAAAATACCTATCGTGATATATCTGAGGAATACTTGGGCTTGAATATACCTGATTTTCAAATCAAATCCTGCTTGAGTCATTTGATCGATGTTCACCACATACAAAAAAAAATTATCACAAAAGTTGAACGTCATATTGAAAAAAGTTAAACCAGAACAGTTGAATGTCAAATTCTGTTTGGAAAATCCTCCTATTCAGCCGTGTTGGATCCGAGACCACAGGTTCCGAGTCCGAGGCCGCCCCTACACACAACTCTTCCATAGGGTTTGTACACATGACTCGGACCGGAACCGAGGCCACCAGAAATTGACCTCCAAGCCTCGGATCAACACTGCTACTATAATTAGTGTGATTGGATGGGTTAACTCTTTACACGCGGTATTCGCATCCATGCACTCCATGCAGCGTGCGGGATTCGCATTTCACGCTCAAACGTAGAAATGATTGTATTCACCCGAATTACACTGGTTTTCCCGATACTAGCAGTAATCTCTTTGTATTGTTTACATTCCTCAAGTACGGGGGTATTATGTTAGATTCTTAAGGAACCAGAAAAATCAATACATGCAATCAAGGCATCGTGATACAATAGGACAAAGGATTAGACACAAGTGTAACTTTGAAAAGTACTTAAAAGGTCAATTACAATAAGACGCGCTATTCACTGATAATCTCTTCATTCACTTCTTATTTGGTGACTCATCTCTTTCATGAACTTGGAACAAGTCAGTTTTTTGTATAACTTGTGGTTTACCCTCCTGTATTATTAGAATGGAGTTGTATATTTTCAAGCAGGAAACTTAGAACTACATGTATGTTGATTACAATTAGCCATTACTTTACAAAATTCAGATGTATATTTCCAAACACTCTTTATGCATTTAGAAGGTCTGTAAAATGTTCTTCAACTTTGCTGTAGGACATTTTCCCTAAAAACGATGTTATGCAAAGTTATTGCTAGTTGAAGTCAGTTAGTTATTTCCTTTCCCGATACTGAGCGCTCTTTGAAATTAACTCCCCACGCACGGGATTCAGGGTCCCGCGCACAAAGAGTTAAGCTAGTACCGTTATCTGTCATTTGCATGATACTCCTAATCGTCCAAATTCTCACACTCTTTGGGATCATTCTGTATAGGTTTACCTTGTATGCATGTGTTGTTGTGGTTTTCTGTTCTGTATCGTCTGTTGCTTGGCGTTTTCATTTGTAGTGTTACTTGTACTTGTACTGTATAGGTCAGGGGATTAGCCAGCAAGAGGCCAATGACTTATCGCTAATCCCTCCACTGTTTCCTTTTTGTGTGTGTTTGTCATCCATGTTTGTTATTGTATAATGAATGTGATTTTATACTTTTGTTTTGTTGTTGTTGTTTTTACTGGAAATTTTGTGGAAATAAAACTTGAACTTGAACTTGACACTCGAGTCATTACCACATTATAGAGGAGCATTTGTCGCCAGAGCAATTGTTGCTGATACATTTAACATCATTGCTTTCTATGGGGTTTCGTCGTCACCTACACTGTAGTTTGACTGACACTCATTGCCACATTACTGTAAGAACAGCTTTAAGATCTCATTACAGTGACCAGATAGGGCGGGGAGAATCATTCACAGACACTAACCGCTTGATTTATACCACCTGTTCATGCAATCTGCTTTTCTCTTTTCTGAACAGAAAATGTCAATCATTTATCGAGTACTGCCAGGTCTTCTGAGGTAAATCAGGGCTTGGCACTACTACTTGCCCTCTTGCTCAGGACAAGTAAAATTCCATATTGGGCAAATGAAATATGAAAATGTTAGAATTTACTTGTCCAATCTGGCAAGTTGAATTTTGATCAAGAAAAGAGTATTAAAAATCTTACCACAATACATGTGGAATTTTGCGTCCTAGTACTTCATTTTGTGTGATTTGTTTGGAAACTTATTTATCATAATTTATGAGTTCAAACAGTCAACTGTGTTGTGAGTCTATGTCCAGTATGTGCGGAATTGTGGTAGAATTTTAGGACTATTTGAATTCATAAAATACACTTATTGCAACCCCTAGAAGCAGGGCTCCACACTAACTTTTTTCCTGCTTGCCCTTTGGGCAACTGAAATTATCATTTTCAGATTTTTACTTGCCCAAATGAAAAATTTACTTGCCCGATTATAAACAATTAAAAAAAACCATTAAAATTATTTCTTACTAAATTTAAAACAATAAGGCTTTTTATAGCATTGGACATTTGTTATTTTAATTTGGGGGGTTGCAAAAGGTGTGATTTATGAAGCTGAGTCATAAAATTACACACAACAAACAAAATAATGTTGAAATAGACCTGAAAACTTTAGACATATTTTTATTGTTTTTGGACATATTTTGCTCATTTCATGATCAAAATTTTACTTGCCCAATCGGGCAAGTAATTTTAACATTTTGAGTTTTTACTTGCCCCAGGCAAGCAGGCAAGTGCTAGTGTCGAGCCCTGCCTAGAAGTAAAATGACCAACTTACATGATCACTGGTCCTCATCTGTGTCCTCCCACCTTGCAGAGGATTGGTCACGGTAGACAGGGGTGGGCGGGGCTTGTACAATTTGGGTGGCAACTTCTTCAAGTGATTGGTGCTGTCAAGTGAATGGGAGCCATTCAGCTTGGCTCTCTTGTGATTTAAAACCTGGGAAGTAGAATCATAATTCTTTGGTTGTCCGGCAAAAGGGCCCTATCATATGTTCCTAGCAGAAGGGCCTTAACAGTAAATTGTCTCTAATTTCAAAAATATTGCCTTATTTGATATTTGCACTTAACAGACTGACAGAAGGATCTAAAAATATCACACTACTTTAATTTCATGTGAAAAAAGCCAATGGTTTTCAAGTTAGAGACAATTCAGTATTAAAGCCTGTCTGCCGGGAACATATGCCAGGGCCCTTCTGCCGGACAACTGACAATAAACTGTACTCTTAATTTTTAGGCAATTGCTAATGACAACGATTAACTTCATTTTTTTTAATGCATACCCCAAACTGTATTGAAAAGTAAACAAACTTTCAAATAAACGTATACTACAGATTTAAAATTTGGTGTAGCATCTGGACCAGCCATTTGCAATTAGAGTTGTTGAAGCTCAATATTTGTTGTAGAGAATCTGTACTGCTCCACTATTCAACATGTGAAACAACCAAAGCTTTGTGGCAGCAGATGAGAGGCCAGACCCCCCCACGACCCCCCCCCCCCCGCCCACCCTCAGGTTCTAAATATGAGGCCTGTTTAGTGGCCCAGTACGGCTGTAATTAATGTCAACAACAGAAATACAAATTGAAAGTACACCATTTATGAAAAAATGCTACTTTTTTCCATAGCGGCTTCCATGCACCATTTTACAAGGCCCAATGCACCACAAATGTGCGTACATGTACGCCTCCATTTGAGAATCCTTGACTGAGAATCTCTCTAGACTGATCAAGAAGATAGTTCCACTTCCAGGGTAGACTCAGTGAAGTCTTGAAGAAGAGAAAAATTATAACAACATTTTGAAAGTAATTGTAATATTGGGGGCCTTCTTAGTTCTTGTCACAAATCTTAAAGATTGTGTCATTCATTTGCACGTCAAAAAACACCTAAATGAATGAAATCAGCTGAAATCGTATCCAATGTGAAGATTAATATAAATAAACACCTCTCATAGAGACTTGGGGTAAAATATTGAGTTTTGGTGGAAATCTGGAGAGTTAAACTTCATCCTTTTTCAAATTACTCAGAAGCAATTTCAAAAAATCCGCGACGTCAAACGTGCACGTGCCGTTCCAAAATTGTCCGATCAGCCGTTAGCCAAAGGTCGTGCGGAGGTTATCCGTTTAACCACTCAGTGCACTCCACTGGTCTTGCGACGATACACATAACCGTGATTCGCAGTTTGAGCAAAATTCAAACTCACGGAAAGAACAACATTCTGGTAACATATCGTTAATAGTTTTTTCCTCATAAAACAACAAATTCATGACGTATGGATCTGTAACTTTCAACATACCATTTGTAAGTACTAAACTACTGTTTGGTATTGATAACGAAGGGAAGTAATGGACTTGCAAATCCCTGACACAATCTTTGAAACATTCTAATGCATATCTTTATGTGTAATTGATTTTTAAATATCTTAGTTTATGTGAATTTGATTGATTGTTAAATATCTTTATGTGTAATTGATTTACTCAAGACCACATACATGATTGCTGCTTCTGTCTTCTTTGGCCGCAGGATCTTCACACTCTTTTCTTTTGCAACCTCTTCCGATGGCCAACTGACTTGGTGCCAACCTTCTCAACTAGGAAAAAAAGAGAAATCACAAAGGAGGGGGCATGAAAATCTGAAAACAAGATTGCCTACAAACACGAGGTGGCATGAGGTTGCCATCTATGATAAAAACAATTTCCCACAACGGGTGTTGGCCAACTCATTCATTGTCACAGAGGGGCATGTATTAGGGAGGTTGGTGACTTTCGAAGTTTTTTTTTTTTTTTTTTGTAGAAACATAAGTTTGGTAGTACCATTGGAAAGCTTGAAGAAAGAGAAATTCATAGCAGGCCAAAATATTGCCATATCATCACATAAGACTGACTTTAGATCTATAATTATTTTCTTTCTTTTCAACTACAAAAATATTCTGTAAACAAAGCACTGCTTAGTGCTAAGACTAGCATCATAACAAATTAGTGGAAAATAATCCCACACTTAAAGCTTTCAGGTGGTACTAGTTTTCTCTAGATCTAGAGTTTTTTTGCCTACTTTATTTTCAAATTTGACAAAAAGAAGAAGTGACCTTGTTCAATAGATTTTGTACACAGTTCAATGACAATGGAACAATTTTGTGTACTACCACCAGATATGATTTTGATAAACAGGATTTCACTGAACTCCCTACATGTATAGTAGGGTACCCGCACTTTGCCAGGGGCCCTAATACCGCCACCCCGCGTAAAATGGAATAGAAGCGCGCTTAACAAACAATACGCGTTGGGTTGTGTGCAGTTCGCTAAACACTTGTCACGATATTCCCAAACCACGCAAAATTAAACAAAACAGAGAATTTTGGATCGAAAATCATAAAATAATCAGAAATGCGTGTAACAGCTATGCGTTGGTGTTTTTACATAGAGATCAGTGTAACCTCCGCGTGCGTGCACAACGTGCATTGTCTATGGCGGAGCGGGGTGGCAAGGTGCGGGCCTCATTTCCAACGCACAAATAAAATTACACCGTTCGCGTTTGACGGCGATAGCTAGAAACAATCGCATCGATCACTGAACTTGTTATTCTGTTGGAGTCTTCAGCATTTTCTCTTTATGTGAGTAGAATTTCATAGAATTTGGATGATGTACTGAGTACAAAATATGCAAAAACATTATGGCGAGGTGCGGGACACCCGACTATACATGTATTAATTTCATTGACTTCGGCCCCATCCCATTTTAGACCATTTTCAAATTACTCCAGACCTTGTTATCTATTATGCACCAATTCAAATTATTTTCTCTCAATTTTAATTTACACCATATTAGCCAATAACCTTTTCTTCACTACATTCCTTTGATGTAGAGCAGTCCCGACTCCTGATAATCTAGCTTTGCTAAACCAAAGCACACCAGTACACACCCTAGCTAAGGAAGCCCTCATATTGCAAGCAAGTCAATAAAGTTCATCCTCCACTGCACTAACCATGAGGATGCTGCCACGAAGTGGCTGCGCCCCGCAGAAGTATGAATGCTTTTCGGCATGATCAGGAGTGATCGAGTTGCAGTGCCCATGCGTCTGGTGATCGGTAACGTTAGCGTCGTGCAGGCCGAATCAAGCCCAGATTCAAGTCAGAGGTACGTGCGAGGAAACATGTAAATCTTACCAGTTATTGAACTTGGATCTAAATTTGATTTTTCTGGCAAATATTGTAAGTATGTACTGTGGTCCTAAATCTGCGCACCCTACATTTCACACAGAAAAATTACACGCAATTCAATAAAATGTTACAAATGATGTTTTTCATAAAATGATGCATATCTGAGGAATAATCCTGCATGAAAATTGTACGAAAAAAATCACTTTTACTATATTTTTGAAGACAATTTTCTCAAGGTGTCACTCGCGTTAACACAGTTTCCTAAATCTGCGCACATGTGCATTGGCTATATAAATTGCACGGAGCAGTGATTTGCGTGAGCGCATCAACAAATTTAGAATGTCAGAAAACTGCACACATATTTTTGAAAACAGCGATAAATCATGATTCATGAATGATTATTTCATTTCCTATACGTTTGTACCAATTAAATGGTGATTTGAGTGTGAATTTGTGGTTTTGCAGATTCAGCTCAGGACCCGTGCAGATTTAGGGCACTTGACATTATCTTTCCTATATAAGCAGACATATTTTGGTGAGTATTGCTGTTTTGGGTCTGGAGTCGTCCCATTGTTAGGAAGTTCGCCTCATTTCGGCAAATTGGAAACCAACCCATGCGACCCGAACGCTTTGCGTTCGGTCAGTGCGGCTTATCCTCCACATACTAAAAACTAACAAAAATGCCTCAAATCTTACTCATTAATTGAATTCATATCATAGACAGTGTATTGAAATAAACTGGTGTCAAGCCAGGAAGCCGGAAGTAAGCACTTAAAGCAGGCTTCAACTTTGGGCTGAGCTGAGACGTGAGGGGACAAAAAAATCAGGCATTTTGATTAGGGACGTCGCAGTTGATGAGGTTGACTAGGAACGTCTCCTTTGCTTTGAGACCAAACTCACATCCCCACAGTTCCCAGCTGACCTCGTTCTCTGGCGCGTTCCCCATCTCAATGCAGCTGCATCCAGCTGCATCGATCCTGCGGGAAGCGCACGCACGCTTCGCCTAGGCTTTGGTGGCCGGTGGATCTGGTGGAATTGGAAAGCTGCAAACTGTGCAAAGACAAACATGACAAAGTATGAAGTAATAACTTGTTAGTCTACACTCACTCCAACATAATCAAAACCTGAATACGTACCATTATACTTGTTATATTCGATTGTTGATGGCTGACTTCAACTGGCAAAACATCAATCTCATTATTTGTGTTTATGAATTCGGTTTTTTAAATTCGAACAAGGCGCCACCTGAATAGCGTAGGAACTACGCACTTCCTGAACGGAACTGTGTATTGTACTTGTATTGTAGCAGCTCTCTGGCACAGTATTTTTTTCACAACACATGAACACTTTGGCTACATTTTGTTCATAGACGGTATTATATACGTGATTAGACAGAAAATGAATAGAATACAGAAATATTTCATACAAGGAACAGAATGAACATTTTATATTTTAAATAGTTTTTATGATGAGGTTTGGTTATATCATTAATGTACTTAAATGACGAGGTTTCCTGTGATGTTGTTATCACACGTCGTGTAAAAAAAAAATCATACCTTTGGAATCGCATCGCATTGACCATCGCAGACACGCTGGTCGCATCGCATTCTGTGTTGATGATTATTAGGGTACGCATGTGTATGAGCAGCGCGTTATATTCTCACCACCCGTAAACTTCACCCTGGCACTATACTGTAAAGTGATAACAGCGGTTTCCTGTGATGTTGTTTAAAAAAAAATAAAGAGGGAAATGGTCCGTGATCT
>JZLH01S0608738.1:9846-22910 GCA_001188425.1 Eucidaris tribuloides | reverse complement strand
ATAAAGCAATCAAAATCAAAATCGGTTGAGAAATGAAGGAGAAGAAGCATTTTTTGTGATTTCGCATAAATTTGCATAAATTAATATATATAATGAATTTCACGATTCTGTGTAGAAGTTTTAAATCCCCCACCTAGCCCTATCATAAGAAACAATCAGAATCAAAATCGGTTGAGAAATGACGAAGAAGAAGCATTTTCAAAACTGTGGACGGACGGACGGAAGGACGGACGGAAGGACAGAAGGACGGACGGAAGGACGGAAGGACGGACGGAAGGACGGACGACGGACGCCACGCCATGGCATAAGCTCATCGGGCCCTTCGGGCCGGATGAGCTAAAAACCATGAAATAACCTTCCAAGGGATATTTTTACAATGTTGTTGGTCAAGGATGGAGAGATACGCCATAAAATGTGCTGGTTTGAGCCCTGGTAAAATTTACGGCACTTTTACACATCTAATTTAAAGTCATTGTCTAACAATATTTCTATTTCAAAACATGTGAGCTACCTGATTCCTCATGCTACTAGTGTCTTTGACAATGTTTAAAAATGAAGCCCTGAAAAAATTAGTTTAAAATGATCATTGAGTGCTTTAAAAAGTAAAAATCATTGAGAGACCATTCCAGTTTTCAAACATAGACTGCTGTGTTGCAGAATTTTCATTGGCCGAGAATAATTCATGTGCCAATTTTTTAACTGTACATATTTTACAAGTGACAGCATAACTGTCTGAACTTTCGTATTCTAGGGTGTTTATTCGTCCATTCAAACACTGTCAGGTAGCAAAGTTGGACAATTTTTAAAATGGGTCTTCCACAATGTTATATACTATCTTTGACACGATGGAGACAACTCGGCACCTGAGGGTCATTGCTGTAATTTGAAACTCCGTAAAAATGTCCCCACCTACCAGCAAGCCAAAACTGTCTGGCTACTGTCTGCCATGTGGTACATTGTATCTCAGGAACGGCATAACAGATGCAGGCCTTCAACTGTGCTTGGTTGAAAAAGTTGGAGAAAATTAGGAGCAAAATTATCCGAAAAGTAGGAAATAAGTAAGATTTAGGATACATAGGATTAATTTTCAGAAAGTTATATCATACTCACTGCATCATAGACAGCCGACTGTTCTCCATTTCAAGAGCTGTACGTGGATGTAGTTTATTTCCATGGACAGTGTTGAAATAATGACCCCTTTCCCCAATGAATCAGATGATGGGATTCTTAAAATGAATTATCACTTCTACTGAAGATAGAGAAGTATCAATTGGGCTAGATAAAGATGATTTTCGTTGATCATCATGTTTGACAAGAATCATTTATACTAATATCCTTCATTGGAGGTCTTAATGACCAGTACCAATGAAAACACTTGAATGTATGATTCTCTTGTATTTTGATTTTTTTGGTCACTTATAATAAAACACACAAAGACATGATGATTCAAATTATCTTTTTTGAGAATTTTGTCTTTTTGATTAAATAAAAAGTTTGACTGATTGCACAATTATTTGAACAATTCACAGAATATTTTATTTTCAACCCCTTGGGGACGACGGGCTTGTACAGAAGCCCAGAACATCAAACACCTAAAGAGGATTTTCTCCATCTTTACTGGTTAAAATATGCATTTTATGGGACAGAAGCATTGAGGCAATGTAACCTTTAGTTTGAGTGAAAAAGTAATCATATTTTCTGGGCCTCTGTGGAAGAAATTTGTCCCCGAGTGTGTGATTTACTGGGCTTCTGTACAAGCCTGTCGTCCCCAAAGGGTTAGGTATCTAATATAATCAAAATAAAATGTATATTGAGTGTATGATTTTGGAATGTACCGACTCACTTTTCGTCGCTTGTCCAGCAGAAGGCCCTAGCATATGTTCCACGCAGAAGGGCCTTAACAGTATATTTTCTCTAATTTGTGAAATATTGCTTTAATTGGTATACTTAACAGGATGACAGAAGGATCTAAAAATATTCCACTACTTTGATTTCATGTGAAAATAGCCAAGGGTTTTCACGTTAGAGACAATTCAGTGTTAAGGCCCTTCGGCTGGAAACATATGCTAAGGCCCTTCTGCCGGACAACCAATAAAATGTACTATTACATGTACATGTACCTCTCCAGTATAAAGTAATTTGCACCTATATTTACCTACATGTATATATACTGTACAATATAATGATACTGAAGAAATAAAGCTTCTGCAGCCAAAATTGTAAACTAATTTGAACGATGCAACCTAGTTTAAAATCTGAAAAAAAAGTAATTTGGAAAAATTGATGTTATCTGATGCAATTTCTATTTGGAGGTAATGCCACTTTAACAAATCTGAAGAAGAAATAGTTATTAAGATTTGTACTTTCGAATCAGAACTCGCATTAAAAAGTGTAATTACTGGCCAAAATATGCTATGTTTTGTTCCCGATTTCCGCATCCCCTCAAAATATGAATCAACATCCTGCTAGACGCAGCTCTTTCAAACCTAGCATATTATCAGAAACTGTAAATCAGAGCATCAATCCAGGTTGATTTCAAAAGGCAGTTCCGAACTTTTCAAGGCGCACATATTTACGACGTAAGGTCGAAAGCAAGAAAACGAGGCTAAGAGAATGTGGGTTTCTAGAACACCTACAATGATACATATGTACGGTGTCTCGACAAAGTAGCTTTTTATTTAACTTCATTTTGCGACAGTTTACAAATACTTACATAAGTATCGGCATATATGTAAGAAACACACACACACACACACACACACACACACATACATGTAAAAATCTGGGTTAATGAAAACAAGCCATGAAATATCAAACTTTAATGTCCGTCTGTAACTCAATATTACTAAACTAGCAAAAAAGGAATGAAGTGGAAGAGAGAAAAAAAAATCTGATTGAATTGCCGGCAATGAAGGGCAGACAGAGAAAAAAAAGAGTAGATATGATAAAAATGATTTCATCTATATCGTTAATATCTGTCGGTAACTGGGGCAGAGCACAATAAGCAAGGACATCGGCGTATTGTGTGAACGTCGGACTATTCTTCTCTCGTGCATGGGCACTGCACTTTAGCATGCCGCGTGCTGTTTGAACTGCATCTGTTTTGTTTGCTTGTGTCTGACGAAGACCTGATTCAAACGAGGGGCCGGGCCGTGTCGTGGGTGTTGCCGTCTGTTTGAAGTGACAGTCAAGGATGTAACGTATGGCTGTGATGCCAGCATGGTTGTCTGTCTGTCCGTCTATCCATGTGTCTGTAATGTGGGGTTCAATGTATACAGTATAGATATAGGCCTACAGCGTGTCTCAAAAATTGTACAAGTAAAAAGCGCCCTCCTTGGCAGTTAGATAATACTCTTGTGACATGATGCTTACATCAACATCAAAGAATAGTCTTGGCTTTCAAATATCATTAGTTTTGTTCAATTTGATTGTTTTAATCTTGAGATACGTATATTTAAAAATGAAAGGGTAAAATTGTGCAAAAGTTGTGCCACTTGTTTAGAACATATCTCAAGATTAAAACAACCAAATTGAACAGAACTACTTTTATTTCTACTACTATTACTATTATTTGACTACTACTGCTACTATGACCACCACTACTACTACTACTACTACTACTACTACTACTACTACTACTTCTACTACTACTACTACTACTACTACTACAGTACAACTACTACCACAAATATACTACTATACTAAACAATGATTACTATTGCCACCTGGCTTCTACTACTACACTAGTAGCACTTCTACTACTAGTGAGTTGAAGTAGTTGTAGTAGTAGTAGTAGTAGTAGTAGTAGTAGTAGAGTGTAGTAGTAGTAGTAGTAGTAGTTGTTGCAGTACTAATATACTACTGCTACTAATACTAATTCCACTACTGTATGTTCTCATTGAGCTTATTCCCATTGCCCCTTGAAGTACACTTCATCCAGCAGGAATAAAATATTCGTCTCGTCCTTACAATCCTCACTTCTCAAATTTAATTTTCATCCATATTACATCTAATACCCTGCTCATATCAAATCTGTTGATTGCTGTCCCTCTGCAATACATGTACATGTACCTTCTCCTCCCACAACCATATAAGTTATCCCTTTCATCATAACCTGTAAATCCATACCTAACTATATCATCAATGACACCACACAAAAACAACATTCAAACCAAACCCATCGACATGTCCACCAAGTCTGTTTAAACCATCAAACTGTCCAATTTGTCTTGTACTTTTTTTTCTTTTCTTATGTCTGTCGCGTGCGTGCGAGTTTGCGTGCGAGTCGATCTCAGTAACATGTATACCACTTTGTGCTACCAAGGCTAACTGGGACCGTCCAAGGTCAATTCCAGAGAAAAAAATCCAAACAAACAGACGACAGATGTGTTCTTCAACATAAATACTCCAAGAGGTGTTGCAACTATAGTAACCCCAAGACCAGAACATTATTTTTTTTCATATATTCATTGTCATTATTATTATTATCTTTTGGCGTGAGCATTGGGGGGGGGGGGGGGTAGGGAGTGCTAATTATAGCAACAATTTGTCTCAATGCGATGGTGATGTATACGTGCCATCCGGCTTTATGACGTGCGCTCAAAGGTGTTAGAATTACCGTCAATGCAGATGCGTTTTCGGATCGATCTGGGACAAATATGCAAGTCACATCCATCAGCTGAAATGTACAACCTTCATCTGACATATAAATTATTTATAAAAATGACTTGATAATGATACGATCTTAACCCATTGCTTCCTAGGATTTTTTCCTCCAAATAAAACAGGCTTGAAGAAAGTTTCAGCTTCTGCCACAGATATTTGTTGAAAAAAATGAACTCTTAAATAGGTTGTATATATTAAACAGAAAGGTGTGAGAAATTAAATTAAGAGTGTAATAGGAGCACAGCTTAAATCACATTTCTTCTTACCTGATTCTCTGTGGGTGAAAAGAGTTAAGGTTTAAAAACTGGTCTCTGCAGAGAGTTGAACCCGGGTTTCTGGCCAGTTTTTCAACCTTTGTTGTTTCCCCCCACAAAGGATACCGTAAGAGGAACCTTGATTTAAGATATGCTCCTATTTCTCTCTTAATTTAATTTCTCACATTTGTTTATTTATACATGGAGAAGCCAAAGGTGTTTGTATTAGCATGTTTCTTTCATTTTAAATAGACAGGTATACCAAAATTCGCAGGTACACTTTTCCACTGAATCTCACAATCAGCATGCAAAAGAAAATGACACATCAAAAACACTGAAAGTTTTAAGTGAATTTTAAATACCAAAAAATACAAACTTTTGCATCACCTCTGGTGTTCCAATTAACAGGAAAATCATGACACCAAATACCACTAATCTATGTCAGCGTTCTAGATAAATGAAAATAACTGATCGTGAACATTTTAAAGCCCAAGTGTAGTTTTGGTCTATCACACAAATCTTTTATCAATCTTTCACAAAGTATGACACTGTCGTGCCAGACATCAGAAAACAATATCAAACCTACTGAAAATTATTTATAATGTTGTGACTTTTTAATTATCAGGGAGCAAATATCATGTACATGTACATTTCCTATAGCTACAAAGTTGGATACCCAAACTTTTATATTTTTCACCAATTTCTTTTAAAAAGGATTCATTTCAGTGTGTGTGATGTTAAAGGCATTATTGTTGTATCCATGGCCAGCCTCGAAAGAAAGAAAAAAATATGACAAACTTTTCAGTCAAACCTTGAAGAAATGAAAGAGTTATATTGTCTAATGTCTCTGTTTCATAAATTATACATTTTTGACTGGTACAAATTAAGGAAATAAAGATTCTATGAACATTTTTTTTACAAGAAAACATAAATGTGTATATATTTCTTTATGGCCAATCAGATGAAAACTGCATAGTCTCTCATTGGATATTACTGCCATTAAGCCCAAGGTGTTAAATGTAACTGACATGATTGGGGGTAGTCCTCAGTGTGGGATGAAACTATTCTAGAATCAAGTAAGCTAAGCAAGGACTTTACTGTGAAAATTTGGTAGTCAAAAATTGACTTGTTCTAAAATAACTTCCATCTGAATGACAGACAAATCTGTTGTGTAGGGTTCTATGGAATGTATTTTTATCAGGGCTCGAGAGAAACAAAATGCTAGTTTGTTCATGCTTGATTCAGCTAAAGTAAACAAATTCAAGATATATCCTTCCAGCCAGGAGATACACTCCAGCTGGTGTATCCATTGATATACATGTATCTTTCAACCAGTTTGGTTAAAGAGGTATTTTTTTTTGTTTCTCCCAATCATGTCACTGCCCTTTAAATGTACAGTAAATGGCTACATGTCGCTGTATTTTTAATTTTTTACCTTTTATGGTGTACTTTTGAAGCTTCTCGAAACCAAATCTCATGTCTCGAAACAACTCATTTGTCACTCTCATGGCCACTTAACATGATATCCATGATGTTGGTTGAACTCTAAGTGCATATGAGACAAAGATACGACAAAGAGGGCAATATCCTGAAACATTTTTAAATATATTCAATGATACGATCCCATCAAGGTCAAAATAAATATTTCTATATCAGAAGTTCATTTCCTTAACAAAAATCACAACCAGATTTCTTTCTATTCATGTGTTGCATTGCACAAATAACTCACGTTGCATACCACGTGACTAAACATTGTCCATTTCATGAGAGCTATGACACCTACAAAGTGCAAGCGCATTCTTTCCCTTAAGTGTCTCTTCAATTTGCTCACCTCGTTTCAAAACCGACATGCACAAGCAACGAAACCGAGTTCAGTTTTTCGTCTGTAAGCCCCTAACAGCATAATGAGTTAAGAAGGTCACATTTCTTAGCTCTTAATTGACAAACGGAATTCCAAACCGAAAGTTTAGAAGAAATATTAACCGTGAACCTTGGCGCACTTGAGTTCAATGCGTCTGCGTTTACACAGCTGAGTGACCTTGGGAAGCGCGACAAAGAGGGAGTTGTGAGATGTGGGAATCGGTTGCGAGTCACTGTCACCGAGACCAATACAAGTTCGCCACCAAGAATGCAGAGAACAACACATACACTATACCTTCGTTTACTCTTTTCTTGAAGAATGTGCACGAGAGCGAATTGGGGGATAAGTCACAAACTGTAAAATCTAATATATACAGCTGCATCAGAATTGGGATGGGGTTGGGTGCGGAGTCAAAAAATGGGATCAGTCACTGGACTTGTTGGCTACTTTAATTTTTCAAATATTCTGCTTGAAATCATGTGAAAATGTCTGTAAAATTATCACTTTTGTCAATTTATTTTGAGCTAACATGTACAGACCTCCCAATCTTTTTGACTAAAAATAGGGATGATTTTGCTCAGAAATAGGAAAGATACAGCATTTGCCGTACATGAAGGAGAGGGTAACAGACTTACCAACAAAAATTGGAAAATCATATCAAAACAATAGCTGGAAATGGTCAATATATTTGTTCCTCCAAATTTAGAATGGTTGGGAGGTCTGTAACATATTAGTAATACCAAATAGTTTCTTATCATTACAATATTAAAGTGGTTGGATTAAATTAATAAAGCAAAAAATTAAGAACTTTCAGTGTGAGAAAAGCACACTGACCCGAATGGGATTTGAACCCAGGACATTTGAATTGCAAGACCAATGCACTACCAACTGAGCTACTTGTATTGGGGCTCCCATCAAGACAGAGGGTCGATCTCTCATTTTCTTAGAAATGTTTGTGGAAATTCCCTGCATCAATTTAGAATATATTGTCTTCACCTATATCAACAAGAAATCATCTGATATTTTCTGTAAAATACAGTACTGTAAACAAGCCCACTCTTTTTTACTTTAAAAAATCTGATACATATCTATCACTCTGACTGCTATTTTATTCCATCACAAAATACCCAATTATTGATAAGTTTGTGATCTTATTTCACTTCCCTGTAATAAAATCCCTGGATATTCTTCAGAGTGTAGCTGCCCTTTCATCCACCCCCAGATATCATATAGCGCACCACACATACATTCCTTAAAAATCAGGAAACTGGAGATTCCTAACTTTTATGCAATATTTGTGTCATATAACCCTTTCAGTAAAAGTTCAACCAAAAGATAGTGAAATTATCAAGAATTTTTCTTAAAAAAGAAACCCTCAAAATTTTATGATTTTATACACATGTCACCAAATTGGTATTGCTTGCCAAGCAAATACATTTTCAGAACTTCCACAAAGAGGTTTCATCCAAAGGTAGTGAACTTCTGCCGAGAACTTGCACTCTGAATCCAACTTGAGCATGCTCTGCTAATGACAACATCAATAAAAACATAAAAAAATCGACACAGATATCTTAATCACTCTGACTGCTATTGCTATTTCTATCAGCAAATACCAATTATTGATAACATGGTGGTGATCTATGTCACTTCCCTGTAAATTAAAATCTCTGGAATATTCTTTCGTGGCTACGCCCTATCATCCCCCCCAGATAAAACCCACCACACCATTACATTCCTTGGAAAATTTTAGGAATTGCGAGCTCCCCACTCTTTCATGTGACCCCTTTCAGGTAAAAGTTCAACCAGAAAACCTTGGAAATTATCTAGAATTTTCCTTTTAAAAAATCCCCAACTGACATGATATTATAAAAATATCAACCGAAATCGGTGGTATTGTCTGGCCTGGTAATATATGTTTCTGAACTTCTACAAGAGAGGTTTCAGTGCCAAAGTTAACCAAATTGTGTCAAGAAAGAACTTATTGCAATTTGTACTGGGCACTCTGAAAGCCCCCCTATATGCATGCTCCCCTGGGCTAATCGACAAAAAAAAAAAAATTGACACAGGTTATCTTTACTGCTCACTGCTAATCTATTCCACTCACAAAAATACCCAATTTTGATGAGATTGTGATCTTTATGTCAATTCCCGTAAATTTAAATCCCTGGATATTCTTCGAAGTGTAAGCCGCCCTTATCTCCACCTCAGGTATCCTATAAGCCACCACACATACATTTCTTGGCACAATGGGACAACTTGAAGACTCTGTAAAACTTTTAATGGTGTTATGTGTATTGATGGCAATATTTGTGTCATAGTCGATATTTGACCCTTTCAGTAGAAGTTCAGCTACCGAAGACAGTGAAATTATCCAGAATTTTTCCATTAAAAATAATATTAAAACTAGAGGCAGTTTGCGACTGCGCGCAGGTCGATGGGTAGAGCTCTGCAGTCCGCACGTCGGCCATTCCAATTGATGTATTTGAAAAGCTTCAAGTTACCATGGGTAGCAAGACCAATTGTGCAATAAGGCATAACCCATGTGACGCCTTGACCAAAGTTCAGTAAAATTCCATTAAGCAGTTCTCAAATTATTGAGACATGAGCTCATTGGACATGAGGCCTTGTGACCTTTGACCTCTGGACTTTTCTCAGCTCCAAAATCGAATTATACATTGGTGCCTTATATTAGATACTTGCTTCCGCAAGTACATCAAGAATTTGGAAAAGTCATACTGCACGGTTATCACAGTAATGAGCCCATATCAGACATATTTAAGGCCCAGTGACCGCTTTGACCTTTTGACCTTCTGAACTCAAGAATCTAATCAGTTTCATCTTGTCGCTCCATAATAACATACTTCACGCACTTAATGAAATCTAACTGGGTCGTTCTCAAGTTAGTCGGCCGGTAACCGAGCGCCCGAATCCAGCACATATTTTAGCCCATGACCTTGTGACCTTTGACCTTGTTCAGCCTGCCACAAATCTAATCAGTTTATTGTGGCCTTATAAACATAGCTTTCACGGCGCAGTTTAGCATCACATCCGACGCAGCCGCTACTCAAAATATCGCGGTAACAGCGCCAAACAGACATAATTTTAGGCCCGGTGACCTTTGACGCTTTTGAACCTTTGAACTCCAAAATCCTAATCAGTTCATTGGTGGCCTCATAATACACTACGTTCACCCACGTTACATGACTAATCCGACCGCCGCTCTCCAAGGCTTTCGTCGGTAAAAGCCTAATCAGACATATTTTAGGCCCAGTGACCTTATGACCTTGACCTTTGACTTTAGCCTCGCAAAATCTTAATGCAGTTCATTGGTGCCTCATAAATACATACTTCACCAGTTACCTGACAATCCGACCAAGCCGCTCTCAAGTTATCGTGGTAACTTGAACCTAAATCAGACATCAGTTTAAAGCAAGGTTCACCCATGAACATCAAGTTGGTTTTTAATGAAGCAGAAAACAATGAGAGAACCTATTAATGAAGAGTTTGGCGAATCCACTAAAACTAACAGAGTTAATGAAATTTCAAAAAGTTTTAAATTTGTGACGTCACATGCGAGCAGCTCCCCATTGTCACATAATATAAATTCGCATAATTTCAATTTTTAATGTTCATGTAATTGAAATGCGTTTTTTCATAGTTGCTCATGTTTTGAATAATGATTTCTGATAATAATATTGAATGCACAGGTAAAATCATTTTTCAAATTTCCTGAGAAACGGTGCACTTTTATGGAATTTACATAACACTTGACATATGGGGAGCTGCTCGCAATCGATGAACGTCACAAATTTAAAACTTTGAAACTTCATAACTCTGTTATGTCCTTGGTGATTTTCGCCAACTTTCATTAATAATGTTTCTCTCACTTGTTCTGCTTTATTATTAAAACCAACTTAATGTCAGGGTGAACTTGCCTTAAGGCAGTGACCTTTGAGCCTTTGACCTTTCAGCTCCAAAATCTAATCAGTTCATTGGTGGCTCATAGTGAAATACTTGGTTCTTAGTTAGCATATTCAAAATCTGATCGGGGGTTCTCCAGTTATCGCGGTGAAGAACGAGAATCCGGGTAACGGGACGACAGGACGCTACTACTAACGAGCAGTATGCTTGTGAGGACTTTTGTCTGTGTGTCTAAAAAGTGGGTGTCTTGCGCTGTCTTTTCATTTTTATCCTTTTAAAGACTAACTTCTGTGTCTTTAATCGCCACTTCCTGTGTGTTTATTTTCCATGTAATGATGTATCCTTGGTGTGATCGTTTAGGGCTTGTGTGTCCTAGCCACACAAGCAGGTTGACATAGCTTTCCTAGATGTCAACTATCTTCTGGCAACTATTTCGTTTTCTAACACTTGACACAAAATTTGGATCCTAATTATTTTGGGAATTTTTTTTTCGACATTAATTCGCTTGTGTGGCTAAATGCTTAGTTTGATCAGAAATGAAAATTACCATCTTAGAAACTAATGTGATGAGTTTTCTGTGTGGCTAGACACAGGCAAGCCTAACGAACGACACACAGATACATTCAACATGAAAATTAGAACACACAAGGACACGTCGCAAACACGGACTGGACGGACGGACGGGCAACCCGAAAACAAGTGATGCCTCCGGCACCCTTACGTTGGCGGAGGGCATAAAAACTTAGAGTTTTATAAAAATGCACCAACAGTCCGGTAATTGTTTGCTGAGCAAATATGTTTCCGTCGAGTTTCCGGCTCAAAAAGAGGTTTCATCCAAAGTTAAACGAAATTTTTTGCCGAAGAACTTGCACTCTGTAGCCAACCCATCAAAAAATTTGATACATATCTATCACTCTCACTGCATTCTATTAAATTACAAAATACCTAATTAACGATAATATATCTTATCGTCACTTCCCTGTAATTAATCCCTGGATATTCTTTTGAAGTGTAGCTTGTTCTTTTCTCCCACCCCAGGTATCCTTTAACCCAGCCCCACATACATTCTTTGAAAATCAGGATAATTGAGACTCCAAACTTCTTAATCGTCTTACGTGTGCATTTGACGCAATATTTGGTGTCATAGTATAGTGACCTTTTAGTAGAAGTTTCAACCAGAAGAATAATTTTCAGACTTTTTTGCCTTAAAAGAAAAATCCAAAAAATTAGACAATTTTCATAAAAAATGTCATCAAATTGGTATTGTTTGCCCAAGCAAATTTGTTTTCCAAACTGCTAACAAACAGGTTTCATACAATAAAAATCTCTTGTTACGCATCTCTAGCATATCTGTGTTAAAGATTGGGTTACGGGGATTTTTTGCAAGTCCATTACTTTCCGCTTCCATTATCGATACCAAACGGTAGTTTAGTACATGTTACTTGTACAAATGGTGTGTTGAAAGTCTGAGATCGCATACGCCATGAATTTGTTGTTTTTATGAGAAAAACTAATAACGACATGTTACCGGAGAATGTTGTTCTTATCTGTGAGTTTCAATTTGCTCAAATGCGAATCGCGGTTACTTCACCGTAGCAAGACAGCGGAGCGCTCTGATTGGTCAATCGGCTATCCGCCTGCGCGACGCTTTGGCTAACGGCTGATCGTGACCATTTTGGAACGGCAGCGTGCTACGTTGACGTCAGCGGATTTTTTTAAATTTCTCGCCTGAGCAAATGGAAAAAGGATGAATGTTAAGCCAAAATCAAATTATTTTACGCCAAGTCTCTATGAGGAGGTGTCTTTATATTATCTTCACATTAGATATGAATTTCAGCTAATTTTGATTTCATATAGATGTTTTTTTTGACGCTGGCGAAATGAATAACCGCAATCTTTAAAGTCAGAGAGCCGCTCTTAAGTTACCCATTCTGAGCAAATTGTTGTGTATGTTTCTGTGGGATCAATTTCTAGTGAGGTTTCTAGGAGTAATTCAGGTCTGGTAATGTTCATGCTTGACTTTTCCGCTTAAGTAAACAAAGTTCAAGATCAAATCCTTCCAGCCAGGAGATCCACTCCAGTTGGTGTATCCACTGATGTATCTTTAACGCCAGTTTGATGTAGAACTGGGAGGCATGTTTTTAAATTTCTCCATCAGTCACTGCTCATTAAGTCCATTGGTTGGTAGGGCCATTATAGCAATTTGACCAGAGCAAACAGAAACAACATCAAAACACAAAAAGAAGCATCGTCTATTTTTGCTGTAACAAGCATACAGGGGGAGGGGGCACTAATTTGCTCGCCCAACCGCCACTGAGAATTGGAATCCCATATCCTCCCTCACAGTCATCCAGTACACCGCC
>JZLH01S0608733.1:0-13076 GCA_001188425.1 Eucidaris tribuloides | reverse complement strand
AATCGCTATGCGCAGTTCAAAACGTCTGGCAGTCACTCTATTCCCAATGCTACGTGTCGCGTTCTCTTCGCTATGGCCGGTCTTCGTGTAGTATTCGTGTGTTCCTTGATTGCAAGTTTGGCACCCATTTTCAGCTCAGGTGAACTAAAATGTTACTTATTTAACATATATATAAATTCTAAGTTTTCATTAAGATGACAATGTGCCGTGCACGTGTCGAAATATGTCATAGGTCACACAAAAATTCGGCGTTTCCAGCAGTAGACTACAGTACAGCTAACGCATATGTTGGCTTTGTTATCGGTCCCATCTACTTGATTTCATGTTGTGTTTCAGGGACAGGGATCAACTGAATAAAGGCAATGTGCAAATTGAATGAATGAATGAGTGAATCGAACTTATTGCCATATTTTACATATTTAACAATTTTTAACAAACACATGGAATATAGAATAGATTTAAAACATGCATAAATTTACAATCAACTATGGTATAAACTATGACAATGATTTAAAATACAAATAAAATCGTCGGACCTCTGGCTCTGCTCTATTCTCTAACAAGTAACATCCGTTACAAATATGGTAAGTCTACTACTCATCGACCACCGTTTTTTAAACCGACCTACCTCGCGCATGGGCCTTCTTGCGTAAAAATTCGAAAAATACACGTAGGATTAAGCGCAATACACCACAATATTAAAAAAGCCCACAACCAAGAGAAATGAGGAAATACGTAAGAAATCAACGGAATTTGAGAAAAATCTTGCGCATCGATGTTAATACACGTGTTTTGCCATTCACTGTGACGCGCGCGCAATCCCTAACGGGTTGTGTACAGTACGCGGCGCTTTAGAACGACGCCGTACGCGCCGGGAACTATCGCGCAAAGTTGTAAATGGAATCTAAGGACACAGCTTCCATGATTTATCCTCTCATAAATCATGATTTTTCATGAAAAATTCAATACTGAGCATTTGAAAAATGCTAAATTTTGCAACATATCCTGAAAGTCCTAAAAACTCACACTCTACGTGTTAAATCAATGGGCAGTAGGCGGTCGGTTTCAAAAACGGGCTTTCGGCGGCCCTCGTGAAAAAGGTCTCTTGACGTCGTCGCCAAAATTTCCATGCGTCCGAAAGGAGGAAGCAATCTGAGCCCGAAAGGTGAATCTACACCATTTTCTGCCCAAGTGAGAGAAAATTTAGGTAAAACTAGCAAATATTTTCTGAGATATGGTGTAATTAAGCTTAAGCGGTCGATGAGTAGTACCCCCAACCGATACACATCCTGGCGACGCCACCACATGGGACAGCGCCAACTTTTGTTGTACAAAGTAATGGATGGCCTAAGCTTATGCCATGGTTTGGCACAGAACAATTGCTCTGAAATTGCATGCCTTTTAACAAGTACTCTACGTAAATATTCGCTTGTGTGTTGATATGACATAGACTAATCTATCTGGTAATATGGAAAATTAAGGACTCAACATTTCAGAGTTGTTTAACTCCCTTTCGCTTACCTTCTTAGAATGCAACGCAAATTTTTCTTGTAAAGACCCTACAGTTACTCCCAATTAGCTTACCTTTAGAACGTGCAACCGAAATTTTTTTGAAGGACCCTACCATCAGATTGGTCAACCAACGGCCACATTCACGCCAAATTTTTTGAAGTAACAACGGCCAACGCCGAGACAGAGCATCCTTACGCCACTGCGTTGGTATTGGTCCGTTGGATCCAAATTTCCTATTGACAGGTTAGGGTTAGGGTTTATGGATGTTAGGTTAGGGTGTTTTAGGGTAGGATAGGTCTAGGCGTGGTTAGGGTTAGGGCGTTAGGGGACTTAAGGGTTAGGGCGTTGGGGTTAGTGTTCAGGGCATAGGGTGTTTAGTTAGAGTATAGGGCTAATTAGGTTAGGGTTAGGGTTGGTTGAGTGTTAGGGTTAGCGTGTTGAGGTTAGGGTTAGAGGTGTTTAGGTTAGGGTTGGGCGTTTATTATAGGCTTACGGTGTATTAGGGTTGGGTTGGGTGTTTAGGGTTAGTGTTAGTTTTAGGGGGAGGTGTTAATAGGGTTAGGTTATGGTGTTAAAGGGTCGTAGGGCTTTAGGTTAGGGTGGGTGTTAGTGGTTAGGCGTTAGGTGTGAGGTTAGTAGGGGGAAGTTAGGGGTTTGGGTTAGCGTTAGTGTTATACTGTTAGGGTTAGGGTTTTGTTGCGTTGCGTCCGTGGTCAAATTTCTACGACCAGATCAGGCTGTTGCGTCCGTTCGTCCGTTGGTCAAATTCCTACGACCAGATCAGCTGTTGTCCTGCTTGGTCGTGGTCAATTTCTTGACCAGATCGGCCTGTTTCAGGTCCCATTGGTCCGTTGGTCAAAATTTCCTACGACCAATCGGGCTGTTGGGTCCAGTGGTCTCATTGGTCAAATTCCTAAGCCCGGAAACGACTATCCATTTATTTGTTGGTTCGAAGTCGATGGCATCTAACTCCGGTTGGCCGTCAGCCGACAAAATAACAGGGGCCAGGCAGCTGGATGTGCCGCAGAGGTGATTGTGTCGGGATATTGCGATTCTCGAAAAAATTTGCATTTGCATTCTAAAGGTACTCAATTTTTCTGAACATGTGGTCAGCATTTAATCATTTTGCAAATGCAATTTTATTAAGCTTGCCTCTTGCATTCAATTCACACAAGGTGCAAACCTTTGTCGTTTTTTCCAGCTGAGGGCGGATGTGGTCATATAGCTCTGCTTTAGGACCAGCAGTACACAGTAGGTGTGGGCACGCCTGGATATTGTCGCAATGCAGGTATGCCACCTTGAAGGCAACACCTACCGTGTTATTTGGTCCTAGCAGAGCTATATGCGACCACATATCGCCCTCTACTGGAAAAAACAACAAAGTTTGCACTGTAGTGATGAATGCAAGAGCAACTTTTAAATGCATTTGAACAGATTTAAATGCTGGACCCACATGTTAGAAAAATTAAAAACAGACTCATGAAATTTGAGTCCTTAATTTTCATAACATTAAGTTAACAGATTATAGACTAGCCATATTCAAAACAATATTTCAGTAGAGTATTGTACTAAAAGGCTGAATTCTTGAAGCAATTTTCTGCTCCAAAACCTGCAATACAGCTAGGACCATCATTACTTCGTGTACACAAAAGTATGGAGCTATCCCCATGTGTACCTTAAGGTGGTAAAGTATTTGCTTCTGTCAAAATGAGGGCAATATTACCAGTCAGTTAATATTATGATAATGAGTTAAAATATTGAGCATCCAATCAAAGTAAAAATCCTTACCGGAAAGGGCGGGGAAAATTTTTCATACCGCTGAAAAGATCGCGATGTCGTCTGTACCGCCCACAAGCTGTTCAGCCATTGGTCATACACACTCCTGTTTGCGCATGCGATGCAACAAAATGGCTGACTTGCATTCAACTTTTTCAGCACATTTCAACTTAGACCGACGAGGTCTGTCCGTTTCCTTCGGGTACTTCTCATTTAACAGTATTTGACATTAGTCTTTGTCAGTCCCCTCATACAAAGGACAGACGGGTATACCAGCACTTTTCAATGTGCGTGAATTCACGTCAATAGTGCAAGAATTGAACTAAAGTTGTCGGGCGAGTTTCCTGACCAGAAGCTGCATGTTTTTGCCCACCGAGGTCTTAACACCTCATAAATGACAATTTACATCATGTACACAACCATTTTTGACTTACGATTTCATTGATTTCAAGCAATTTCTGTCCATAACGGGCGTCGCTCGAACCCTTCGTCGTAGGAAACTGCTCAAACTGAATGCGCATGCGCTATGTCCCAAGATGTATCGGTGTGCAGCTGACGACAATCGATCCTGTCTACAAACGGGAACATAATATCACAGCTACCGCATTCCCGTTTGTAGACAGGATCGATTGTCGTCAGAGTCTGCAGAAGACATTCAGAATCTGTTATTGGTGTGATATGACCTTTGTCATAAAGCTTTCAAATAAAAAAAAACTCCTCAAAACTAAACTTGGGCTTTAAATTCTCAGTTTTGTTTTCAATTTTGAAATGAACCTCAAGATTATGATGTTTTTCCATTTGTTATTTTTTAATGTTTTTTTATTAGCAATAATACCACACATTTATGTCTAACATTATTGCTTTATTCTCTCCATAGCTGAAAATTGCATTGGTGCGAGTGCAACAAACAAGGTTTACACAACTACAGATTCAGCTCTTTCTACTGAAACGGTCTTCCTTGTTGAATTCCAGCTGACTTGCAAAAATGGAATCAAGGTAATCCCAGAACAATTGCGGATTTGAACAAATATAACTTATTGTAGACTTTCTCTACACTTTCCATACAAGAAATGTTTTTCTTAAGAACTGTTCAGAACACATGACTGGAGCTGGGAGTAAGTGTTCGTGTGTGTGTGTGTGTGTGTGTGTGTGTGTGTGTGTGTGTGGTGGTGTGTTGGTGTGTGTGTGTGTGTGGTGTGTGTGAATGTGTTGAGTGTGTGTGTGTGTGTGTGTGGCTGTGTGTGTGTGTGTGTTGTGGTGTGGTGTGTGTGTGTGTGTGTGTGTTTATTTTTGTATGGATGTTTGTATGCAAGAGTCCATGTGATTTTTCCTTCCTTTCTTGAATCATTCATTCTTGTAGCCATTTTGTCATTCTTCAGCAGCTATGTACGTGCTGATATCTCGTAAATTATTCCACAATACTCTTTGATCTAACCTCCTCCACTGTTACCAGTTAAAAATTGTTCAGTTTATGCTGCATATTCACCCAGATTTTCTTATTCCTTGCTTCCTTTCAGTAAGCTTTAATATGGAATTGCTTACCCTGTTTATGTCATTCAGTGAAGTGTGGAAATCAATTCATACACCTATGTATTTACTAAGGAAGCCATTTCTAAATTCGGATTTTTTCCGGCACACACCTTTTCTTACCACATAATTTAACACATTTAAGAAGTTATTCATTATGTATCTGTATTATACTTCAAGAATGTTAATTCTGGGAAATCATAGTTGGAGTTTGCAGTGTCTCAGTTAATACATCAACAACTGTACATTAAACATCAAAGGCTAAATCATTCCTCCACCGCCTCCTAATACTTGAAATTATATTTTCCAACATGTTTCATGAGTTATTTCTTGCACAGATACTTTTCTAACATGCAGAAGTTGAAAGGAAGCAACTGCCAGTGTCACGGTCTGAGATAATCGCTATCAGGTAATGAAGTGATGGATTAACCACATATTTTATGTAAAAAAGAAACGATACATAGTGTGTAGTAATGACTTGTGGCAAGATGAGGATATTTTTTTAGTTGTTGCAGAACGTATATAAGGAATGTATAATGTTTTTGTAAAATCAAATCTCATGTGTAATAGGCGTTAATTTTATGCCATATATCAAAGTTTGGCAAAGTGTTTTAAAGGTAAATGACAATGATTGGGGTATCCTCAACTTGGGCTGAAACTTACTCTAGATCAAAGGAACTATGCAAGGATTCTCCGTGTGAAATCTTGTAGTCAAACGTTGATCATTCTAAAATACCAATTCTCAATATCACTTGTAGCCGGAAAAACCGTGCTTGTGGCTCTCTATGGGGCTTATTTTTATCGTCCGCCGAGAAAAATTAAAGGATACTCATAGTTTATGGCTTGATCTCCTTAAAGTTACAACAAATATACAGTACAAATCCTCCCAAGTGGGAGATCCACTCCTGCTAGTGTATAGTTGGTAATATACAATTCATCTTGGTTCTTGGGGCATTTTCAAGTGTTTCCAATCATGGTCACTAACCTTTAATGTGTGGAACAAACTTCAATGCCATCTTGAATTATCCTTGATTGAAAACTTCACAGATTAAGATATGTTGAAATAGTTTCAATATCCATTCTGGCTGTCTTTGCTTCTGAGTTAAGTAGAAGTAAAAGCCGGCCAGAATTTTACGCTAATTAATCTTATTTATGATTAATTATCACCATTCATGTTAGTTACTTGTTTTTGTGTGGCGACAGTTAACACCATTAATGTTTTTGTTGTGCTCATGCAGGTGGAGCTGGCTGAACTACAAGGTCGCTGCTGCTGGTACTTACAATGTCGCGCAATCTATGACGAGGAAGGATTCACGTGCTCTTCAGAAAGGCTACAATAATGTATTATTTCAGAATTTGATTCCAGGTTGTACTCATAGATGTACAAGCAGATCACCCAACACAAGTGACATACAACAGCATAATATGCATAGCATTTACCATTACAAGATGTATCATGTATGCTCTGGGACAGTTGCTTCAACACCAAAACACGGATGCCTGAATATCACCTGACCTAAAACTAAACGTCCAATTTTAATACCCGACTATTTTTGTCAGAGAGAGTATCAACATTACCAATTTTTGCTGGAGCAGATGCCAGTTACCATCCTGTGTGCCATGAAGTCGATCAGAGCCATATTAACTGTTTCTTTTTTTTTCTGTTTGCTTTGAAGTATGGAGCTAAAGACAACCAATTTCAAATATGGGAGAACAAATTTTCATTCTGGTCTTTGCTCTCCCCCCCCCCCCCCCCACACACACACACACATACACCCACACACATCGGCGCACACTTTGATCCAATGGGAAAAAATTATAAATTTGGTTTCGGGGGCTTCTTTTCCTGTTTCAGTGATTTCCAGATATTCCTTTGTATTGACAGCGAGGGCAAGATCTGGATGGGTGAAGTTTAGGGAATGCGGAGAGTTGTTACATGGGAAAAGGTTTCCTCTGAAGATGAAAGGATTAGTTTATAGGAGTTGCGTGAGATCGTCGATATTGTATGGGAGCGAAACATGGTGATTGAGTGAAAACGAGATGGGGATTCTGAGAAGGACTGAGAGAGCAATGGTGAGAGCGATGGGTGGTGTGAAGCTGATGGACAGAAAGAAGACTGAGGTTTTGATGCAGATGTTGGGTTTGGAAGAGACGGTGGATCAGATGGCGAAGGCGAACGGAGTACGTTGGTATGGACATGTTTTGAGGAAGGATGTTGACAGGGCTGTTGATCATGTTTTGAGAAGGGCGCTTGAGTTTGAGGTGGCTGGTCAGAGGGGAAGGGGGCGACCGAAGAAGACATGGAAGAAGCAAGTGATGGAGGAAAATAGGAGGGTTGGGTTGAGGGAGGAGGATGCGCCGAATAGAGTAAAGTAGAGGAAGGGAGTGAGAGTGATTTCTGTCAGTGTGAGGTAAATCCGGCCACCCCCGTAGTCGGGGACTAAATCGGATTTAAAACCTGGATTACTACTACATTGAACTCTATGGCAATTTACGGGGGCTGTCTTACACATTTCGGGGGATCTTTTGCCATTTCGAGGGCAAAATCGCCCTGAACCCCGTGTATTTTTTCCCCTGGGAATCAACTGCCATATCGGCTCTGGAAAACTATAATAGTTGAAAACATTCACTGAAGGTTTATTTGTATCAAAACATTTTGTACTTGTTTTTGTGTTTTTGTCTTGTTCTGTGTTAGAATGTACATACATTGCAGAGCTGCCAACCAATATGTTTTAACGATATCTTCTAGCGTGTTTTATCATCATCAAAAGTAATAAAAAATGATTATTTAATGCAAAATGTGTTTTTTCTTAATTTGATAGGCATGCTTGATATGTATATTTTACCTATTTTTATACCAAAATATGTTTTTTGCCTTCAAAATATGATTTGTGCTATGTATCAGTGTGTTTTTTGGTCAGGAGAGGTTGGCAGCGCTGACATTGTATGTAACCACTGTATAACATATAGGGGCTCTATGATATGGACAATTTTATTGCTGCTATACTTGATAATATACATATGTTGGATAAGTGTATATCATTTAACCCTTTGGCTGCGGGAACGGGATGCACCATGTGTTCATTCCAGGGCTCAACAAACATGGGTGCCCGAGTGCCCAGGGCACCTGAAAATCATGGTCGGGCACTCAGAAAAAGACAGAGCCTGCCCCATTGGGCAGTGCCTTTTTTGGCAGTGATCAATTGACAAAAACAAGTTGCGTCTAGATTGGGCATTTGGATTTTACTGTCGGGAATCTAAAATTCAAGTGCCGACTGGGCAATCTTGGAGGCAACAAGTTAATGAACATCTTATTAAAAGCGCGCTCATAATACACTAATACCAAATTGATAATATTTCTCATGTTTATGTACATTCTATAGGCTCAGAGGGCTGGAGAGGACTCCAAGGTGAAGCCACTGCTAAATATTCCTATTGATCACCCGGTAAGATTTTCTGTTCTATAAATTCTGTAAATGCCCCTTTATGATGAAGCAACTAGCAATGTACAGTTCAAATTTTGCACAAACATTAGCTTGTGGGTATATTGTTGAGTGCTGTATAGTTGTGGTCATTGTGTTGTGTCACAATACAGGGGAACCTTGTTATAACGAAGACCTAAAAGATGTGAAAATTACCTTGTTATATCAGGTTTCTCACTATAATGGGGTAAAAATCTAAAGAAATACAAGGAATTAGGACCTGCAAGGCTGCAAAATCACCTTCTTATAAGAGGGTTAATATCCGACCTCATTATAACAGGGTTCCTCCGTACTGGCGTTATTTAATAGAGTTTATCACATACTAATTTATGTTGCTGGAAATTGTAAGTTGTTTTATAGGATCCATCATTGAAATTCTGGGGCAGAACAATAATGTGTACACATAACAGGAGATGTAGTCGAGGCCGGCTGTTCCGAGTCATGAGCGCGCTGGAAAAAATTTTTTCCCAATAGACTTTGTACACGTGTGACTCGGTCCAAGGCCAAGGCCAGCAAATCGGCCTCACTACATCGCTGGACACATAAAACATGTAACAGAACCACAGCAGTACTGTAGTTTTCCCACTTCCCATCTTTTCAATATTCATTAATAACTTATCTTGTTTTGTTTCATTTTTCTGTTTCTGAAATCCAGGGATGTATCGCAAGGACCTGGCGGTACAGAAGTAATTGCAACAGATTGTGGAGACTTGTTTGGTTGCAGCCTTTATTACTGCCCAAGAATGTACAGTCCATAACACAATGGGACATCTTCCAACATTCCTCCATGTAGCATTGTATTCTCATGACAATCTTTTGTTTACCAACAGTACCCCTAACCAGTTCAGATACAAGTTTAATATGTGCCATTGTTGGAAACTCCCTGATTTAAATTATGGTCAGCTTAATCAGTCATTGTCATAATGTAAGTAAGCAACTTTTTTGCGTTATAGTTGTACCTCAGACAGAACTCCATTTTTTCGGTTACAGTTAGAAGTTACAGCGTTTTGTCCCGAGTCAGTAATGTAAGGTTTTCCACAAACTATCTAAGTACTTTTTTCTGCAAGTTTGATTTATAAAAATATGGAGTAAGAGTGTAATTGAATGACTGATTTACTATGCACAAGTGTAACATGTATGATTTTGTCACATAAATTACTCTCTTTACATTTGGTGTGACGGATCTGTTCTTGTATTTTGACTGATTAGAGACTTGGTACAGCTAAGTAGTATAAGCAAAAATTGTCATGAAACCAGTTGTTAGTTTCACCCTTTGTTTCTCTCGTTACCAATGGTCACATGAGAATGTTTCACTTTTATTACACTGTGACTTCCTCAATGATTCATATGATATTGTAATTTATGAGTTTCACTCTGAATAAGCTATACAACGATTCTAGGAACACATCAATATACATTTGTAGCTGCAATAAATTATGCATACATGCTAAACTTGAAATCAGACGAGACAGGAACACCATGGAAACAAATTATTGATGAGACTTGTATTATAGAATAAATGTGGAAAATTGATATAAATATTTTGTCATTTGTGTTTTGTGGCTTATTTCATGTTTCAGTTCATCACCATCAATATTTATGCATTCTGGTAAAGAAAACATTTTTAATGCCCATTTTATTTAAGAAAAATAAAGACAATTTAATGTCTCTTAGAGTGTCCATGTGTTTTGTTGTCCATAACAATGTTAGTATGTGTTGAACTGTTCTTGTCAATGAATTGATTCCCCGATTTCTTTTCTACATTCCAAAGTTCCTGTACATTATATTGAATTTGAAATTAATTAGCCCAATCAAAAAATTTAATTTTCACATGGTTTACAATAATTTGTTTACAATTTCAGATTACACATTACAGTCATTCTGCCTAAGTCGTCTTCGGACTGAAGAAAAAGCTTCGACCTACGGAAAATTTGCATAATGAGGGTCAAACCAATATAAAATAAAGAGAATGGACGTATAGACCTCGACTTAGGCCGATTATTGCGACTTATGTGACCTTCAACTTTGCAGACTTGATTGATAATTGTATATGTGCATTGCAATAGAATTTATGTTACAAATGAAAAACAAATTGTTATGAGTGAATGAATCATAACAAAACCATTGGTGTGTGTGTGTTGTGTGTGTGGTGTGTGTTGTGTGTGTGTTTGTGTGTGTAGTGTGTTGTGTGGTGTGTGGTGTTGTGTGTGTGTGTGGGTGTGATGATTGTGTGTGTGTGTGTGTGGTGTGTGTGGTGTGTGTGTGTGATGTGTGTGTGAGGGGATGTGGTGAATTGTGTGTGTGTGTTGTGTTGTATATGTCGTGTGTATATATACAGTGCCACCTCTTCTTATAATAGAACACCTTATTTATAACAAAATTCTCATTATAAAGAATTATCAATCTCTCGGTCCCATATCTTGGATTTACTGTGTATTTTATTGGTTTTTGCAACCCTAGATTAAAGAAATTTTGTTACTACAGAAACAAATATGGGTCCAAGTCTTCTTTATAACGGAGAGTGCACTGTATAGTGTGTGTATGTGTGTGTCTGTGTGTGTGTGTGTGTTTTGTGTGTGACTTGTGTGTGTGTGTGTGTGTGCTGTGTGGTGATTGTGCCGTGTGTGTGTGTGTTGTCAAATTGGTGTGTGTGTGTGTGTGTGTTTTGTGTTAGTGAATGTGTGTGTGGTGTGTGTGATGTGCTGTGTGTGTGTGTGTGTGTGTGGTGTGTGTGTGTGTGTGTGTGTGTGTGAATTTTGTGTTGTGTGGTGATGGTGTGTGATGTGTGTGTGTGTGTGTGTGGTGTGTAAGTTGCATTTTTACTACAGCGCTCTAGTACACTCCTGGAGGTTTAGTTCTGAATTAACTATTTCTCAATTGGTTCTTACTACATTACCACACAACTCCTACCTAGTTTCTGTGTTACCTTCCCACAATTGCAAAGTTTTAAAACAATTTCACTCTCCAGTATATAAAATCTCCAAATATATTGAACAAACAATTTAGATTTTTCGTTACTTTCGTTAAATCCTCGGAGAATATAGTATGACATTGCACGTGTGTCGATACTTCCCACACTGCATCCTTATGCGATTGAAGTTGATTGTAAGTTTCAGCAAGTGATGTATCCTTTCATCAGCTTATGTGAAAAATTTAAGGCGGCTTTGTTTCCCCCCGACACAGGCGTTCTTTATTCCAAATATACCAAAAAAACTCCACTATTACATAGTACCCGGGGTCTTATTAATCGAAAAAAATTGAGTTCTTGAAGTACTTTGATCTTGCGGAAAAACTTTGGTCAATAACAAACACTTTCAGTAATATAAGTACCGTCCCTTTGGAATAATGACCTGCTGATAATAAAAAAGGAGGGAAGTTCTAAATGCTTTCCAAAGTTGTGGTTCTGCATCAGGGACGGGGAAGGGCAGGGGAGGCCGACTGCCAAAAACTTTTATACTAACAAATTACAACGCAAAATTCTGACAACATGGGACAGCGATAAGGAGGGCTGACGATGACCCAAAAAGCATTTTGCCCGCCAATTTTGATTATGCCTCCGCCCCGTAAGGGAGCCGGAGGCATTATGTTTTGGTTGTCCGTCGTGACGTCCGTACGTCCGTGTGTCCGTGCGTCCACACTTTCTGGCATGACAAGAATTACTGAAGACTGCTGGAGGGATTTTAATGCCATCTTGGACAAGGATGAGACACATAGGCAAGGACAATGAATATGATTTAAGATTTGGACAAATCCATCAAAGTTCAAAGGTCAATAGAACTTTGTCCTAAAATGCATTATTCTGCTATAACTCCAATTAGGAGTGTCTCACTGATTGATATAATTATGTAGTTAGGTGAGAACAAAGCAAATAATTGGTGAGTACAGGTTGTCAAAGGTCAAGGTCAAGGGTCAAAAGGTCAATGACTTTGTCCCAAAAATGTCATTTTCTACCTCATAACTTCAGTTAGGAGTGCTAACTCGTTCATGTAATTTGGTGGTTAGGTTCAACAACCCCAAAAATATATAATATATTTGGGATAAGAGGTCACAGGGTCAAAAAGTCAAGTCAAAAGGTACAATGAACTATTGTCCCCAAATGATCAATTTTTCATTGCCTAATAAACCTTCAGTTAAGGAAGTCGCTCACTGTATCCATGTAATATAGGTTAGGTTCAAAACCAAAAAGCAAAATATTTGGAGCAGAGTCACAGGGGTACACAAAGGTCAAGGGTCAAGGTCAATGAACATTTGTCCCACAATGTCCCAACCTAATACTTCATTAGGATAGTGCTCTACTGTCATTCTTGATGTAACTTATGGCAGTTAGCCGTATCAAACCAAAAGCAATAATGATTATTGTGAGTCACAGGAGTGAGAGTCAGGGTCAAGCAGTCAAAGGTACAATGCTACTTTGTGTCAACTATACCTTTTAATTCAGAGAAGTGATATAAATAGAGTTAGTTAAGAAACTGCATACAATAAAGTGAGAAAAACGCACTGAGCGAAGCATACCCATCGACTGCGCGCAGTCGAAACTTTTCTAGTCAAGCTATAAACAAAAGGAGTGGGCCGTAGCGAAATTTTCCGAAAAAGGTAAACATCCACATATAATTATTCATTCTTGAAAAAAAATAGGCGAGCTGGACCTTGACATTTCGCGGAGGCCAAATAACTTTAGACATTCAGATTTATATGCAAGTCTGCAAATCAATTTTAGATATATCCAAACTGTAAGAGATATTAATTAACGTGATCTATAATCAACTGAATACGGATTTG
>JZLH01S0608715.1:79998-89998 GCA_001188425.1 Eucidaris tribuloides | reverse complement strand
AAAAAATATGGGTGAGAGAGAACTCGGTATGGAGAAATTACAAATTCTTAGTACTTTCTTTTAAATCTTTTGAAATGGTTCGAATTTAATTGTTTCTATATTCGTATTCGTATTGATGAACGACCAACAGTTATTGAAAACGGAGGTTCTAAACATTTTCAGTCACATATCAGCGTTTAGCTCCAACGTGTGGCTAGCGTGTTCGAAAATGTGACTGCGCGTTCATGTACGTTGTCAGTCGTTAGTGGCACGCTTGACATGCGTTGTATTCGTTAGCTGTTCTTCCAGTGGTCGTCGTTGTTCGTTGGAGAACGCTGGTTATTTTGGACATGTTCAAAATTTTGAGCGTGCGGTAACGTGCTGATCAGCACGCTATTTATTCGTCGAGTATTCGCTGTTTGAACGATCTGCACGTTGGGTGTTCGTTTCGTAATCGCCCAATGTTCGTCCAAAAAACGTCCGCCACATCTGAAGATTTGTCATAACGAATGCTCAACGCATATATACCGTCAGTTTAACGAAAGTCTAACGAATACACAATGAATTCCAACTTGTATCCAAACTTCTCTAGGCGTCCTTCTGCCGTCATTGACGCGATAGTCTACCGTTAGAGTACAGTGTGTGCACAGAGCACAGAGCGTATAAGGGGCGTTCTCTTCTGACGTCACAGCCCCCGTGATACCAGTGGATCCTGTATCATTTCTGTTTGTTTCTTACAAATTTTAAAAAGCACAGAGTCTCCGACTTCGGTATATTTTGGCCATTCATCATTACGAATGTGACACAAACCATCATCATCATCATCGGTCGTCCGTAGACGGAGTGGGAGACGCACCTAAAGCAACATGGTTTGCCCAGAGTACTCTATCTTGCATCAATGTAGGAATTTCAGTTAGTTTCAGACCGATATCTTGTGAAATGGTGTTTAGAAAAGTCAGTGATTTTCTACCTCTTTTGTAGTATTGAGAACATATATATCTCTATGTACAGAGTCAAATGCCTTCGAGTAGTCGATAAATACTGTTGCAAATGATAAATTTCTTTCTTTCATTCCTTCAAAGACTCGACGAAGAGCAAGAATTTTGGCAATAGTAGATCTGTTTTCCCTGAGACCACTTTGATTCCAACGGAGCAGTGGGTCAAAATGAGGTTGTAGTCTGTTTGGAATCATGCGATTGTAGATCTTGGCCCCAATACAGGAAAGACTGATTCCCCTGTAATTAGCTGAATTAGACAGATCTACCTTTTTTAGTATGGGAATAATAGCGCTTTTCGTCAATTGGCTTGATTTCCATATTTCTAGTGTATAGTTATCCAAGCGCACAGCTTTTCCAGGTTTGGCTTGTTTGAGAGCTGCATCTAAATTCTTCCATTGCAAATGCTTCATCTTCGTCTAATTCTGGGTTGACAGTGATGTCCTTAATAGAGGCGGCTGGCCCTTTACCTGGTTCTGGAAGTGTTTTAGCCAGGTGGAGTTTCTCTCTTCCGGTGATCCGCGAAGTGGAACTTTTGTAGTTTCTTTTCGTCCAGTGATTTCATTGACGATCTCCAAAGCTTCTGAATGGTTGTTTCAGTAAGAGGTGTGTTTGACCCGAGATATTTTCTCCTCAAGCATCAGTCTTTCCTCAGAAACGTAAACTTCCTTCAGCTTTTCAAGACATGTGGTAGGATTGTTGACTTTGCTGATTACTTATTGTAGGTTCAGTCTTGCAGCTTGCATTGCTGGGGAATGGTAGGTGTGGCTGGCAGAGTCCGACGGTGCTTTCTTGAGAGGATATCTTTCTCTGTTCTGATGCAGGTTTCAGAGAGTTGGTTGCATTTATCCTGTTCTGGAAGCTTTTCATCTTGTAATAGGTTTAAACGGTTTGCCACTTTGACTGTATACTGTTGTCTGAGTAACGAATTCTTGCAACGTTTGTGGAAGTTCAAGGGGCAGTATTTACTTTTGCGTCTCTTAGGAGTATGCAAGCTGAGTACTCCGGTCGACACTATTCTATGGTCTAAATCAACAGTTGAGAAAGTATTGCATGATTCAGCGTTGTGGACTGAGTTGCGCCACTTCTTTCTGATAAGGATGAAATCAATCTGAGCCTTGGTGGAATCAGGGTACTGGAAAGTCCACATCTTACGGTGAGGTTTCCTGAAACAGGTGTTAAAAAGCATGAACCAGCTTGCCATCACCCAATACATTCAAGGCAGGGGGCGCCACAGGGGAGGTAGAGGGGGCGGCCGCCCCTAAAATTTTCAAACTCGGAAAATCATGGAGGTTGTCATGAAATTTTGGCCTTTTGACTTTTTCGCCCCTATTGGATTTCGCCCTCCCTATGATTTTACTCTGGCGCCGTCCCTGATTCAAGATAGTAGAAGACGGAGAAGAGCACATGGTAGCATGTTGATATGGACCAGATTATGGTCTCTATGACCCGTCTCTCGTAGAGCTTCGTCTTGAGGACCCTATAGATCAGGTTGTCAAGAGCAACCTTTAAATGTCAATTGTATGCATAAAATTTGCATTTATGATGAAATTGGTCTATTAAAGTGGAATGAAACCCAGATACATTCCTGCATTCAGAGATTACAGAACAATACAAGAAGGAAATTAGTGAAAGTTTGAACAAATTTGGTTGAACGGTTCAAGAGTTATCTTTGTTCAAAGTTTATTTGATCCTTGTTATGTAGGATTGTTAAATTGGCAACTCTACCAGCTTTTCCGATGAAAGTGTGGAGAACTCTCCATCGGTTTTGTACACAAATTTTAACTTATTCTCACTTATTATCAAATATTTGATTTGCTCTTGCTTGTTGTGCAAGTATGTCCTAGCAAAAATGATTCTACATGTTTTTTTTTTGAAAGAATTTAGATACTTTCTCAACTTACACTTAGAAAAGTGCAAATTATTGAAAATTTGTGTACAAATCCAATGGGAAGTTCTCCACACTTTCATCTGAAAAGTGGGTAGAGTTGCCAATTAAAGGATCCTCCATAACAAGGATTAAATAAACTTTGAACAATCATAACTCTTGAACCGTCAACCAAATTTGCTCATACTTTCACTATTTTCCATCTTGTATTGTTCTGTACTCTCTGGATTCAGTAAGATGTCTGGGTTTCATTCCCCTTTAATTTCCGCTAGCTTTCCGACATGTCCAAAGGCAGACTCAGCAGTACAGAGCTATGACGTCATACCCAACTGATGGTAATTGACCAATCACAGTGCCTGATATCGGCTTGTCGATTTTGACGATTATACAACCAGATTTGCTGGATCCTTATTTATACACACCAATCTGCTTGATTAAATTTATATTTTCCTTCATATTGTTCGCTTCATTCAAGTCACCTTTTTGGGGCTATTCTAATTCAAATTATGGATAACTTTATATCGAATTGTTCTGATATTCCTACACATTTCCAATGTGAAAACGTGATCTTCTGTATTTAAATTCATATGATTCTGAAAATTCAGAACTTTACTGTTGAGATCAAAAACTTGATTTCATTAGTGTGCCATTAAGGCGAAATATCCGCAGATAAAAACTATCCTCACACGGCAAATAGGTCACTTCGTTGGTTATCGTTTAGCCTTTCGTTCAACTGACGCTATGTGAGGTTGTGGTGCGTTGAGCATACGTTATAGCAACGCATCAGATGGAGTGTGCGTGTTATGGACGAACGGTGGACGATTAAGAAACGAATACCAACGTGCGGGACGTTCAAACAGCGAATACTCAACGTTTACATGGCGTACCGGTCAGCACCGTTGCTGCACGCTCAAAATTTGAACATGTCCAAAATAAATAATGGCACCATCGCTCTCAGCGAACCCGACGACCTCGGACGAACAGCTAACGAATAAAACGCATGTCAAAGTGTTACTAACGACTGACAACGTGCCCGAACGTTCACACGAATTTTCGAACACGTTGGGCACACGTGGCTTTAAACGCCTGTAGTGTGACAGGCCCTTAAGTCTCACGTACACATCTGTCGATTATTGTTCAGTTTTAAAGTGTGTCACGGATGTGCAAGTCCATTAATTCCTTCGATTATCAATACCAAACGGTAGTTTAGTACTTACAAATGTGTGTGTTGAAAGTTTGAGATCCATACGTCATGAATTGTTTGTTTATGTGAAAAACTAATAACGACATGTTACCAGATGTTGTTCTTTCGTGAGTTTCAATTTGCTCAAAGGCGAATCGCGGTTATGTGTATCTCGCAAGACCAGCGGAGGCGCACTGATTGGTTAAACGGCTTAACCTCCGCACGACCTTTGGCTAACGGATGATCGCGACAATTTTGAACGCACGTGCACGTTTGACGTCGCGGATTTTTTGAAATTGCTTCTGAGTAATTTGAAACAGGATGAAGTTTAACATTCCAGATTTTCACCAAAACTCAATATTTTACCCCAAGTCTCTATGAGAGGTGTTTATTTATATTAATCTTCACATTGGATATGATTTCAGCTGATTTCATTCATTTAGGTGTTTTTTGACGTGCAAATGAATGACACAATCTTTAATGTGAGCAGTGGATTAAATAATATATCTTCAAGGCTTAATCTGTCGGAGGTTATTGTCAAGCGTAACGTAACTTCTTATCAAATTTGTGAAAACAAATTGTCAAATTTGTATCTTCATATGGTGAATATGTTCCCTTATGCTGAATTAATGCCTCCCCTATACCATCCTTGGCATGTTAGACAACATACCGCTGAGAAAAGGGGTCTCAAAGTATAACTGGGGTTGATAAAGCCACTGCTCACCAAAAAAAAAAAATACCTATTCCAAGATTAACACGTAGGCGTCAGGTCGCAGCTGCTTGTGTTCTGTACAAAATGCATGTCAAACTGTATCTAAAAGACTTCGATGAAATGCTCCCTCCACCCGTAGAAAGGAGGCGTGTGACCATACAGGTCATACTTCTACACTGTCTCAATACCTGCAGCCAAAGCTCATCAGATAGATAGAAGCTTCATCCACAGTTCTGGAACAGTCTTCCGGACTAATGTTGTCGGAACAATTTCTTGTACGGGGCTCAAGTCTTTTAAGAATCTTGTACACAGGGTTTTTTTTTTTTCGGAAAATGACAATTCATAAATCGAACGTCTTATTTCTCCCATTGATAGTGATAGTTGAGCTAATATGAAACATTTGATCGACCTTCTAGATCTTTGGTGTTTTGGTTGGGTGATATTTACATCTTATATACAACCAAAAAGGGTTTGTATTTTGCCACAACATACGTAGCAACGCCATCGAAACATAGCCCGTACATGTAAGTACATGTACACCGAAAGTGGTAAAACATCGCAGAGGTGAATAAATCGCATACCTACGATTTCGTGAGTCTCCACCTTCCCGCCCACCAAGTCCCTCGAAATACTTGATAGAGAGTGATTTGGGAATATACCCCTTCGAGAGGCTTAACATCAAGCCCGGGGAAGAATTGATTGGAGACGAATGACTCGTAGGAGAGCGAAGGGACACACCGTCCTATGCAATTAAGTCAGTAATCAAGAGTCTTGAATCTTGTGTGACCCAGGTTTCCTTTTGTCATACCCTAGCTTTCAGTTTGAAATAGGTAGCCAGTGTTGCAAGCTAAATCGCAGGCTCTCCCATACCTTACAGTGTTTTAGAAGGTCTCTTTTGTAAGTTTAACAGATTTGAGGTTTGATCACCCGATTGAAGATAACTTGAACCTGTATTTAATTATCAATGTGTAACTTAGATATTTTCATAACAATGTATTTGATGCGTTCCTACCAGCAGATACACTCTTATGAATTTTGTATGTCTCTGCCTAAATGGATTTCTTGGTGCATTTCTCGGCTTATATCGTATACATGCAATTCATTGTGATTGTAGTATTCAGCGTAAACGTAATTGACAGAATTATTTGAAGATGTTATGGTCATATTAGATTCCACGTGCTACTATTAAATACAGAAATTACTAATGTCGAACAAATTTCGTATCTACATAGGCATATTGAACAAAATAATTCTACTTCGACATTTCAGCTACGCCTATGGACCGTACCTACACGGAGTATACGCATACACTGTATTGAAGTAACGTTTCCCTGTATGCATGCATGCAATAACATTTTACATCATCACCCACGTTCTATCTTGAAAAGCTGTTTTCTGTCGTTAGCGTCTTCACACTCAAATATTGAAATCCTTTCTGATGATATATATAAGCTGAGCTTTCAACACCTCCCACATCACATCGCGCCTAAAAAACACGTCACTAACGATCAAACTCCATTCTCCGCCAGCCATTTCCTCACGAATGCCGACATTGAAATTCCAATATACAACAAATCCCTCCATAACCTAATATTCCCTCCGTCTCCAATTCAATTTAATGGATAAATCTGAAATATGTTTCTGCCACCACGCGCGTGCAAATTCCACCCGTCTCCCTCTCTCGTGTGGGCGTCCTATATTTACATTCCCGGGCACATTTTCATTATGCCATATTCTTTTCTCGCCCCAAGTTTATTGCATTTTGATCGTGTTACGCGCTATCTTAAATCCCTTCGAACTAGAAGTTATTTTTCTTGCAAATCCCGTTAAGACGGATTGTTTTCCTTCGCTATGCGTCAGTCGTTACAGCTGAAGTTAGCCGACAAATCTTGTCTGCAACATTATCGGGGGTCATCGACACCATATACGTCAGCTGCCTTGTGCTCTCTTATTTCACGTTTCTTCTCCGTCGACATTCAGTTGTTATGAATGAGCTAAATTAGCGGACGCTCACGATATGAACGCATAGTGTTGGCAGAAAAATTACACGTTGAAATTGTTACTCAAATCTAATGATTATTTCTTTCAAGGGTGAATTATGAACGGTCGTTTGCGTTACAAGCAAAAATGATCTTGCAAAATGTAAGAATAGGTTAAAGCACAACATGAATAAACCTACGTCACCTTGCTTTCTGAGAGTAACGGCATGGGGTCGTTGTTAGTAATGCCTAACATGCTTGCTAAAAGAAACACAATTTCCAGAATTTATACTAACATAAAGGCATACACTATACACTTATTACGTCTCAGTCCTTATTGGTTGTTTAACAGATGAAACAGTGAACCAGCAGCCGCACGACTGATTATCAAGATGTATCGATTAAATTGTTTTGACACGACAATGATAAGTTATTTTCATGGCGTCAACAATATCACCACCTATGAACAATGCATGAAAAAGTGTATCAAGCAATAGTGAATACAACAGATTAGTAACACACATGGATTACATAGATGCCAACACACACACACACACACACACACACACACACACACACACACACACACACACACACACACACACACACACACACACACACACACACACACACACACACACACACACACACACACACACACACACACACACACACACACACACACACACACACACACACACACAACACACACACACACACAACAACACAACACACACACACAACACACACACACAACAACACAACACACACACAACACACACACACAACACACACACATACACAAACACAAACACACACACACACAAACAAACACAAACACACACACATGTACACGAAATCATAGGCACACTTCTTTCAGACTTTGATATTCACAAGTGAGCTTCATAGTGACGGATCCTTTATTTTGCAAAACTTACCGTGACGCTGGCACAGTTTCCACCTTAAATGGTACCCTTTCAATAATGTTAACAAAATTAAAAGTATGACAGTAACGTTATTTGTTATCACACTTTTGTCCAGTAGAACAGCCCCCACTTAATTACTCAATGAACCTATAGATTTACCTGGGGTAATTTCCCACAAATTTGGCATTTTATCACAGATGTTTGTGAAATAGTGGAAAAACAAATTCGCTGTAAGTCTGCCGATATCTACTAATCCCCCAAAGAAAAATAACTTCACAAAATTCAATGTAACTTTAGAAAACTTGATAGGTTTGTAATCGAAATTACATACTATAAAGGGTATAATTATATTGACCATTTTTGTTTCTCTGTCATGCATACATATTTCAAAGTAATAGGCCAATACTGTGGAGCTTCAATTTAAAAAAAAATATCAAACTGTGATATCTTAACCTCAAAGTAGTGTTCAAATGGACAAATAAATAAACACACTAGAATATAAAATTTCGAAAGTTATGCTTCCACTGGCAGGATGTGCATGAATAAACAATTTGGAGGATAAAATAGCCTAGATCTACACACAGTTAGTCTATGGGAGGAAATGAGCAGGTGAATCCGGTCAATTTGAGTGCTTGTAAAGTTTCACTTGTTTAAAGCACTAAATCATCATTTCTTCAGGGCTTCATTTTCAGACTTTATCAAAGACACTTAGAGTATGGAGGATTATGTAGCTCACATTTTTTTAAAATGTGGTCATCGTTAGCCTGTGGCTTTAAAACTTAAAGCTGTTTGAAGTTAATTCAATACGCCAAAGTTGCTCATTGTGGCATTCGTGAAAAATGCTCGACACGTAAAGAATTAAAACGAACATTTGGGTATCTCTCATTTTGAAGATCTAATCGTTTTGGGTAGGATGCAGCTGGCAGCAATGGGGAGTAAAGGCGAAGGAACGGGGATTGTGACATGATCACAAAATCTCAAAAATATGTTTTCCTGAGATGATTGCTTTTCAAATGGACCTTTATGTTGGCAAAAGCGTAACATATCTTCAATGATTTCCTTTATCAACTCCCAACATTCATGCAGGTCTGCTTTCGTTTTCGTCGAAGTTGTTAGGACTGTCAAATCTAACCCTTTGAATCCGCCTCTGACCTAAAAGAGTACCAGATGAAACAAAACAAAAACACTGTCATGATTTACACAAATCGAAAAAGAATTGACATTTCTTCATCAAACTAGGCCATGTCTATCGATTCTTCCAGTGCCCCACATTTAGGGGAAAGACAGATCATCGCGACGTTTAAACTTGAACACGACATTTTGTATCATGTAGTCATTTCCGGTGTCCTAGATTGATCGGACTGCGAGTTTACTCACGTGTGCGTTTAGATCGTGGATTCAACAAGATAGGCTTAGATGGGCGCTTGGATAGCAGTCCGAATTCCTTGTGCTCATTTGATGGTTTGCATAGAGGCTGCCTGCCACATTGCTCGTCACGGCATAAATCCATACACATGCATACAGGCCCACCCCTACACATACACATCCACCCCACCCACCCACACGCACACACGCGCGCACACACAAATACACACAAACACACACACCATCACACACACACACACACACACACACACACACACACACACACACACACACACACACACACACACACACACACACACACACACACACACACACACACACACACACACACACACACACACACACACACACACACACACACACACACACACACACACACACACACACACACACACACACACACACACACACACACACACACACACACACACACACACACACACACACACACACACNCAACACACACACACACAACACACACACACACACACACACACACACACACGACACACACACGACACACACCACACACACACACACACACACACACACACACACACACACACACACACACACACACACACACACACACACACACACACACACACACACACACACACACACACACACACACATACACATCTCCAGTACATACAGAATACATATTTGGAACACAATTTTAGGGAAGCCACAGTGTTTGGTTCAGTGTTGTAGTCAAGACCAGGTCATCCGAGACCAAGACCAAGACCAAGACGAGAGGGTTCAAGACTGAGACTGAGACCAAGAAAAAGCAAACTGGTCTTGAGACCTCAAACACTGGTTTGGTCTAGTGCAGTGTTGGAGGTCTCGAGACTGGTCTTGGTCTCGAGACCGGTCTCGAGACCAGCATGCTCTTTCTTGGTCTCGGTCTTTGTCTCGAACCCTCTGGTCTTGGTCTTGGTCTTGGTCTCGA
>JZLH01S0608715.1:35451-52201 GCA_001188425.1 Eucidaris tribuloides | reverse complement strand
AGGCAATAGAGCCATCTGTGAGACAAGCATTCCCTGCATATCGCTGTGATTGTCTTGTTATTCCAATAACTGTTGAAGAAGCCCTGTCAGCTGACTTGGTGGAACACATCTAAAACTAGCCTGGATTACAACCAGTTTACAGCTCAGCAACATTGCGAGGTGGTCCTTAATGCTGCCAGTTCACAAGGCATATATTCTTCCATGCAAGACATAAGTTATGAAACATTTTGTGCAAATATATAAACAGAAAAGCTCCATGATTGATTTAACCTTAAAAGACTTATTTTGATGCTTAAGGAGATGGGGGGGGGGGGTTCCCCCTCCCCAAGATCTTTACCACGGATGACATAATCGTACAAAATTTTGTGGGCATACAAAGTCTCATGTAAACTACAGAATTGCATGATAACATTTCTGAAAATATTGTTTATTTATAATCAATTAATATATGCATGATATCATATTTTTGCCAATATATCATAAAAGAACACTTTTATGGATGATTTTTGTCACAGAAACCGTTTATCATAAACAGCAAAAAGATAATTAGTTTTAATCAGCTAAAGTGAAAATAATCACACCTTTACGAATTTGAGCTAAAAATACATTTTGTATTGAATTGTACATGAAATCAGTTTTAATGCCATTTTTCGTCCAACATGCAGATACGAAATATTGCATTACTTCACAATCGCACAACTGGATGTCATTAATGAGGCCTCAAAAGTTGGGCAGATCTGGAAGAAAAACGTCATAAAGCGTTGCAGCAAGAGCTTTGGTTGTTAACGGAGTTATCACACAAAAATGAGGAGGCCTCTCAAGCTGCCCTCCCCCAGTCTTTTTAGGATTACATCAAATCAATGACATGATTCAATTTATTTGGAAGATTTTAGTACCTAGGCCTCACCAAAAGCAGAGGGAGAACCAATAGCAAGAAGTCGGTATCACTGCCTCCTCAGGCTTTTTAGGCTCACCTGAGCCAAAGGCTCAAGTGAGCTATTGCGATCGCTTTTCGTGCTCCGTCGTGCGTCGTGCGTCGTTCGTCGTGCGTAAACTTTTACACATTTTCAGCTTCTTCTTCAAAATGCATGATTGGATTTGGCCCAAACTTGGCAGGAATGATCCTTAGGAGGTGGGTTGAAGCGGTCTTCAAATGGTACACCTGGCCCCCTAGGGGCCAGGGGTAGGGCCCTAAAGGGCCAAAAGTAGTAGTGTTTAAACATCTTCTTCTCTAGATCCAGAAATAGTTTATTAAGCACTTTGTGTGTAGATACCTCTATATGTGCTGAATTAATGTTCCTCATGACAATGCCCAGTGTGGCCCCGTTTGGCCCCAAGGGGGCAAAAGTTTGGGGTAAGGCCCTATAGGAATAACTCACATTTACATCAATGGATTTAGACCAAACTTGGTGGGAATGATCCTCAGGGGAGGGGAAAGAGGGTTGTGATGCTACACCACCCCCCCCGGGGGGGGGGGGGGGGGGCAGGGGCAGGGCCATAAGGCCCAAACTAGGTAACTTTCTAACCACAAAGCCCCTTTGTAACCAAACTTGGGTGGTAGATGCGTAACAGGGACCTCAATGTTATTTTGGGGTCAAAGGTCACATATGTAGGTCAAAGGTCAAATGAAGTCAAGTTTCTTCTTTGGTTGGTATTGGCCTTCTTCTCTAGATCCAGAAATAGTTTAGTTAAGCCACTTAGTGTGTAGATACCTCTATATGTGCTGAATTAATGTGCCTCATGACAATGCCCAGGGTGGCCCCGTTTGGCTCCCAAGGGGGCAAAAGTTTGGGGGTAGGCCCTATAGGAATAACTCACATTCACATCAATGATTAAACCAAACTTGGTGGGAATGATCCTCAGGGGGAGGGGAAAGAGGGTTCATGGAATGGTACCCCAGCCCCCCCCCCCGGGGGGCCCGGGCAGGGCCATAAGCCCAAGCTAGGTAACTTTCTAACCACAAGCCCATTTGTAACCAAACTTGGATGGTAGATGCGTAACAGGGACCTTAATGTAATTTGGGGGTCAAGGTCACATAAGTAGGTCAAAGGTCAAATGTTAAGATACTAGGGTGTGCTTGTTTTTATAAAAACGGATGTTAGAATTTAATTTAACTTGGCAAAATCAGCTATATGGCATATCAATAGATATCAGGCTCTGTATAACTGATGTTTTTTCTATGGGTACCATAGAGAGTTTGCGAGACCTCAGCGTGTGACGTGCCCCCGGGGCTCTTGTTATTTTTATGCCCGCCCGCAGACAAAGTCCGGAGAGGGCATAAAGCGTTGCTCCTGTCCATCCTCTGTATGTATGTCCCCTGACTTGGGTTCCACGCGATAACTTAACAGAGTGTCGCCGCGGCGAGCACAATAATACGCCAGCCTGTAACGCGGAAACTGAAAACATGTCACTGTGACCTTGACCTTTGACCTTTCGACCTCAAAATAGTAGGCTTCCTGGGATCCATGCTAGTATCATACACACCAAATTATATGAGCCTGGGTTAAGTTTAACTGAAGTTATCGCGTTTACAAGGACTTCACAAGGGTAAGATGAAAACATTTCACTGTGACCTTAACTTTGACCTTTCGACCTCAAAATCAATAGGCTTCCTGGGATCCATGCTAGTATCATACACACCAAATTATATGAGGCTAGGTTAAGGTAAACTGAAGTAATGGCGTTTACAAGAAAAGTTAACGGACGGACAGACAGACGCCACGACATACAGACGGACACCAAGCGTGATACCATAATACGTCCCGTAGCGCTAGCCGGGACTGATGCTCGTTGTTTTAAGGATTGTTTATAAACAAAAGGTGTAAGCCTACAGCATATTAACCTGGTGAGGACCAAGAAATGATATCTCGGGTCTATGGAAATGCATGTTGTATCAAAATCAACCATAGCCAACAAAAGTATTCATCTACATTACTCTGATAGCATTCTCCTAATGAAATTCCCCCCCCCCCCGAAAAAAAAAAATGGTGGGGATGTGAGGAATTTGAAAAAAAATAGACAAATAAAGAATAACTAGATAAATAATTCATTTACCCTTTGCCACCAAGATTCTGTAATTCCCTACATGGCAAATCTAGTTCTGTAGCCAACAGTTAAGATCTCAAGTTATGTAAATTCTGGATATATCTTACATGCAAAGAACATTTTATGCAGGGACATAAATTTTAACGAAAGACATTAAATCTGTCATTGGTGTGATATGACCTTTGGCTTAAAGCTTTCAAATAACAAAACTACACCTAAACTTTATAAACTTATGCATTAATAAATTTTATAGTAATTACATGTACTGTACCAAAATTACACTTTACATTAAAGTGATAGGCTAACAGTGTGGAACTTCAATTTAAAAAATGCGTCAAATTTTGATATCTGAACTACATAGTAGTGTTCATATGGACAAATAAACACCCTAGAATAAAAAAAGTTTGTAAAGTTACATGCCAATGGCAAGTTATGCATGAATAAACTTTTAAAACTCGGGGCGAGTTTTAATAGCCTAAGTGTACACACAGTAAGTCTATGGGAGGAAATGGGCAAGTGAATCTGATCAACTTACGATTTTCACTTTTTTTTAAAGCACTAAATAATCATTTTGAAAATAAAGTTTTTCAGCGGCTTCATTTTTAGACCTTATCAAAGACAATGGTAGCATGGGGAGCCATGTAGCTCAGATTTTTTAACTGTGTTAATGTTAGCCAAATTAATACTTTAACTGCATCCAATCTTGCGTAGGAAGGGAGGGGAGGGTGAGTGTGTAATGTGTTAATTTAGTATGTGTCAGCTTACAATATTGTTTCATGTCTAAATATATCAGGGACTAGACATTTGATAGATTTCACAGCCTTTTCTGATTTCTCTGTGTGCTTTGGTATTATAATCCTTGTTTCGTTTTTTGCCCTTCTAGGAGGTATGGTATTAGAGGATTATATTACAAATTAAGGACACAAACTTTTCACAATTAGTTTAAAGGACAAAACACAACTTATATATCTCCATCCATATACAGATGTAATATACCTGACATACTAGTCTAGTATGCTTACTAGTACTGTATTGTACTACATGTATATTATTATTTTTTATAGGGGTGTTAATTATAAAGGGGTATGTATTCAATGGTGTAACGAACAAACATGAAAAGATTAGCTTTTTCCGATTTTTCAGCTGCATCAACTGCATATCAACTAATGCAATGAGTATGATTTTACGCAATGTTCAGTGCTAAGAAAAACACATGTCCAAATTGCTCAAATTTCACACTCCCTAGTCCCTATTATGTGTTAATTATGGCCCTATGTGATTGTTTCTGTCAGGTTTACATGCGAAATTATTGTAAATTGCGTAAATGCAACAACTTTTATTGCAGAAGTAAAGCTGTATTCTGAAGTGTAATATATAAAACACAACAAAAAAGTAACTAACCCTTTTTTCAAATACTATACTTTAAAAAGAACGGTGTTGCAGCACAATAATTTGGCAAGGAGTGTTCCTGCACTAATTGACTAAATTCTGTTAGAAAATGTATTGGTCCGTCAAGTCATGCATGAGTGAGCACATATTAAAGGCAAAAAGTCACTTTTCAAAAGTCACAAGGGTCATGGGGGGGGGGAGGTTTGATGCAGGATTTTGCACAAATTCTGTTTCTGGTGAAATGATTAATCGTATTTATGTTAATTCATCTATGTTTGATCCTCTCATACCTCCTTTGACACTTTTTGCATATTTTACGCTTCGCGTGAGGCGCAATTTAAAAATGTCCACCCGTTCTCGATTTTGAAATTGTAAAATCCATTAATTTACTGCAAAATTTAAAATCTGATTTTTTTTCAGCAAAATGTATCTTTTGCGTGTTGTACGAACATAAGAGGTTTGTAACCATGACATGTGAGTGAGCACACTTTTAAATAAAGCGGAAAATGTCATTATTTACCATTATTTTCGCATAAGAGATGTACTTTGAAAAGTGGCATTTTCACCTGTAATGCATGCCTCATTCATGCATGACCCAACAGACCAATCACATTTTCACACAGAAGTTATTCAATGAGTGTAGGAACACTCTTGCCAAATTATTTTGCACAAACTTATTTTGTTCAAAAGTTATATGTTGAAAAGGGGGTAGTTACTTTTTTGTTGTGTTTATATTCTTTGTAGATGTACTATACACATATTGTACACTAGTATTTGTTTATGTTTAATAAAATTTATTGTAATTGAGTTCAACAATATACATGTACTTCTGTTGTACAATATTCATTAATTAATGTGTATCATAAAGCATTCAATTTGAATAATTTCCCTCTCTCTGAATCATCTATTTTTGTTGTGTTTGGATTAAATAAATTAACTTTCAATTCTCTATCCACAATCTACAAATATATACTGGGGCATTTGTATACAAAGTAACTATTACAGGCTTGTATGTCTGTTTTTATTTGTGACTGTGTGGGGTAAGTAGGGTGTGTGTGTGTGTGTGTGTGTGTCTGAGTTGTCTGTGATATGCATGCTTTCTTTTTGTGGTTTTACTGTGTGTATGTGTGTATGTCTGTATGTCTTTGTCATGCTTGCTTTCATTTGTGGTTTTACTGCATGTGTGTGTTGTGTGTGGTTGTGTGTGTGTGTGTGTGTGTGTGTGTGTGTTGCGTGTGCGTGTGCGTGTGTGGTGTGTGTGTGGTGTGTGTGAGCACGTGTGTGTGTGTGTGTGTGTGTGTTGTGTGTGTTAGGTGTGTTCTTTGTTGTGTTGTTTCGTGTCTCTGGTTGTGTTGTGCTGCTGTAGGGTTGTGTGCTGTCGTGCTGTGATGTTGTGTGTGTGTTGTGTGTGTGTGTTCGGTGTGTGGTGTGTGTGTGTGTGCTGCTGTGTGCACGTGGCTGTGTGGGATGTTCCTCATGTGTGAGCTGTGTTGTGTGGGGGGGGGGGGTGGTTGTCGTGGATGCGTTTAATCTCCAGTATCAACTTTTTCGGGGTCTGTGTGCATTGCCCAGTTCTTATTCACCTTGCGGCCAAAGGCCTCACGATGAGCAGACATTTAGCTTTTTTGTCAATTGTAGTCGCATTCCCTGTGCACAACTTTTATACATTTCTGATCCATTATCAAGACTACTGAGTGATGATTTGAAACTTTCAAGTGTATATCATTAGCTTGATACATATTGACTTGACGCAACTAATTCTCACTTCCAGGCTGGCCATTTGACAACATGAACGTATACATAGTGACCTAGATTATGCAGATTGTCATATTATCATGGAATGTTGTTGCTACACACAATAAATACATAAATTATACTGAAATGCTAATGCCAAGTAATACTCAATTATATTTTTACCTTCCCCTATGTAATCTTCATAACATTATGTCCTTACTGTTAATATGGCATGTATTAGATATCCTGATAATTATTGTTATTTTCATCATCCATTACCCTTGATATTTTTAATATTCATTAGATAGAAAAATCTGAGTCTTGACCATGATCACTGTTATGCTGCCATCAAAATCCCTTCATGCCAATAAATATGTTAGAGGCTATGTCACCCCCCTCTTTTTCATAATTTCTTATTGAAGCTTTACTTCTAACCATCTTACTATTAATTCCACTCATTCACTTGGTTTCCTTGCATATCATGAACGTATTACATTGCACACACTTACAACAGGCCCACTGAATAGCCATGGAAGGAACAACACATACTTGATAAAATGAGGCGTGAACCACAACATGATTACAATTTGCTCCTATTAACAATTTTCTTAAGACTCTTCAAGAAAATTTGTCACGATATAAAAATATACATGCAAGTTTGGTTCAGAAGCTAGTTTTTCACAGGGCATAGAATAAATACAATTTCTAACATGAAATTACTGACGTGACAGTCAGATTGTTCACATTTTTTTTCAGATCAAAAGACCTGTAAAGTTGTAAACTTTCAAAATCTAATTTAAGCTGGGGTACAATAATTACTTCTGTATTTTTATAAGGTTCAAGATGTTGATGGTGACCCTGAAATAGCACGAAAAAGCGTGTCTGCCAAAATCAGATGTCATAATGTAATAGTTAGGAGACAATCTAAAGCTGACATCAAATTGTGCACTCTTTTGATAAACTAGTACCAAAACTTTCTACATGTCTAGTACCATGTAAAAAAGATTAATTTAAAAGGGGAGCCCGGATCCAGATCTTCTTTTCTTCTCTTATAGTAGAAGTAATAAGCAGCAGCCAGCAGAAGCAAATAGTAGTGTAGTAGGTACTAGTAGTAGCTTAAGTAGTAGAAGTGTAGTTATGTATGTATAGTTAGTAGTAGTAGTATATATAGTATAGTAGCATAGTCAGTAGTCAGTACATTAGTAGCAAGTTCAGTAGACAGTTAGTAGTAGTAGTAGTAGCAGCGAGCAGCAGTAGTTAGCAGTAGTAGTAGTAGCTAGTAGTAGTATGTAGCTAGTGTAGTAGTAGTAGTAGTAGTGGTCTAGTAGTAGCCGTATGTAGCAGTACGTAGCACAGTGTAGTAGGTAGTAGTAGTAGTAGTGCGTAGTAGTAGTAGTAGTAGTAAGTAGTAGTAGTTATGTAGTAGTCAGTAGCACATGTAGTAGCCAAGAGGTAGTAGTAGGCAGTAGTAGTGTGTAGTAGTATAGTAGAGTAGTAAGTGAGAGTATAGTAGTTAGTAGGTTATATAGTAGTAGTAGAGTAGATAAGCAGTAGTATAAATAGTAGTAGCAATACAGCTATAGTGGTAGAAGACTCATAGGAATACGCATACATTTCTTTTAGTCAACACTGTCCAACATGGAAATTAATAAGCATATCAAGGCGTTTTGCCGTATTATAGTGGGGATGGCTTTTTATTTCCATGGCAGTGATTATACAGCAATTTATTTTAAGTCTTTAATAATATTAATCAATAGAATGACTAGAGAGAGCATGATATCCTTTTTGTTATATTCAAAACCAATTTCATGACGTATTAACTTGCGGTTTACATTTGACAACATTCTATATGTTTACCCATATTGTATTAATTTTTTAGATTTTCAATGAAATTAAGGACACCTGAACACACTATAATGATCCGAACGATTTTTATTTTGTATATTTACCGTTATATACTTTACAGCTACATGTAATTGCAAGAGTTCCGTCAACCGTCTTTATTAAATGCCTATCAAACTGTTAACTAAAAGGGTGAGCCGTGTTTCAATCGTCTTCTTCTTCTCGTCTTATAGTCAGCTTAGTAACAGCAAGCAGCCAGGAAGCAAGTAGTAGTAGTAGTAGTGAGTAGTAGTATAGTAGTAGTAGTAGTAGTAGTAGAGTTACGTAGCAGAAGATAGTAGTAGTAGTTCAGGCAGTAGTAGCCGTTAGAGTAGTAGTATAGTAGTAGTAGTAGTAGTATAGTAGCAGTAGTAGTACAGTAGTAGTAGTGTAGTAGTAGTAGTTAGTAGTAGTAGCGTCAGCAGTAGTAGCTAGTAGTATAGTGGTAATAGTAGTAGTAGTAGTAGTAGTAGTGCTAGTAGTAGTAGTAGTTAGTAGTAGTAGTATGTAGTTAGTATAGTATAATAGTAGTAGCAATAGCAGTTAGTGGTAGAAGACTCATAGAGAATACGATACAATTTTTTTGTCAACACTGTCAAATGGAATTAATAAGCTATATCAGAGGGTTTTGCCGTATTTAGGGGATGGCTTTTTTATTTCCAGGCAGTGATTACTACCAGCAATTATTTTTAAGTCTTTAATAATATTAATCATAGAATGACTAGAGAGAGCAATGATATCCTTTTGTTATATCAAAACAATTTTCATTGACGTTTAACTTGCGGTTACATTTGCAACATTATATTTACCCATATTGTTATTAGTTTTCAAGAATATAAGGACACCTGAACAACTATAATGATCCAAAAAATGATTTTATTTTGTATATTTACCGTTATACTTTACGAGCTACATGCTATTTGAAGGTCGTCAACGTCTTCTTATTAAAATGCCTATCAAACTTTACCTGAAGGCTGCACCTTTTACCGCACTTCAAGTGCAACTAATATCAACATAAATGTCAATATCATGTGGTTAATGAGTTCCTTGTTTGATATTGTAAATTCTTCAAATCTCACCATGTTTTACTTTACTCTGTCAGCAACATCATTTTCAATTGTCTAAGTACACATCCCTGCACGCTATATTTAAACCATCTTATATAGATTTCGAAACTTTTGAAAAAAAGATTACTACTTAGAATTATTAGTTTATAGTTATTTTCAAACTCCAATCTAATTGCGATTTACTTTACCCATATGTTTCATCAGGACTCTGTGTGTGCACACGTGTGTATGTGTGTGTAAGAGTTCGTCTTTACTGTATTGATTGAATCCAGAAAATGTATTTTAAGCACTTGTATCTTATCATACATCCACCAAAATTGACAGGATGTAAATTTAATTCTTTGATTCTAATTGTATGATTTGACTCCCCATTTCAATAAGCATCCATCTTTTAAGCGGTTCCAAGCCATATTAATGTTTTTTTTTAAATTAATTATATGATAAATATGGTTGTAATATTGTATTTATCTGGTTGAGTGAATGAATGGAATGAATGATAACGAATAAGGAATGAAAGCACATTATCACACTTATCACTATAAATAAGGATTGTTAAGAGTAAGAGACCTAAGAATGTCAGAATATCAATTGTAACCATTATTTTCAACTGTCACTACTCAAGGACTGTAAATAAACTGCAACATACACCATTTTACACTAAATTGATCTTTGACTCTAAATGGTCAAAAGGAGTCAATCGTACAAAAGTACGCCGAGTTGGAAAAATATGTACTCATTCCTGAAAATGTTGGATTGATAAAGCTGGCTTTATTATATTACCGCTTAGCAGTTTACAATTATTCATATATCGTCTTGTATAATGTATATAACTTTAATGATCAACACAGGTTGTACCTGTGTGTGTATGAATCCACAACAAGACAAAATCGAATATAAATTAGACAGAATAAACCAGGTTCCACGATAATGATTTACCTATATTCTGAATCGATGCAGTAGATATATACCTAATGTGCGCCTGCAAAGCAGTTGCAAACCCAATCGCTACATTGTTGCATAGTACCTGGGCCGCGCTTGAACTGTGTTGAACAGGAAATGGCCGTCCTGGGCTATACTACTTTACGAACTTTGAAGGTGATAACTTTAGTTGTTATAATGTAATTTAACTTGTAATATTCACAACAATATTACAATAGTCAAAGACAGTTTTTAGAAATTTGAATTATTCTGCTCCTTAGCGTAGGTGTACACACAGTAAGTGTATGGGAGAAAATGGGCAGGTGAATTTGATCAACTTACAATTTTCACTGTTTTAAAGCACTAAATAATCATTTTGAAATACAATTTTTTTTCAGGGCGTAATTTTTTGACCTTATCAAAGACAATGGTAGCATGGGGAATCATGTTGCTCGAATTTTTTCAACTGTGATAAATGTAAGCCAATACCTTTAATCTGTGCTTCATGAATACTAAATACTTGAAGCAAGTTACATGTACATTGATATCCGATAAACTGTTCTTGAGTTAAGCCCAAATCAGACATGTAGGAAGCCTTGTGACCTTTGACCTTTCATCTATCACCTCCGAAAGCTCATCAGTTCATTGGTGCCTTACAATACATACTCTACCCAAAGGTCAGTGTCCAATCTTTCTGATGAGGTATACATGTAATTAAGATAACTTTAACACCTTATTAACTCTTTGGATGCTATAATAGTTGAACCCCCCACCCCACCGATGCTAACTACAGTTTACTTGGCATGCATTGTGAACCATTGGACCCATCAATCAGGACCACCCTCAAATAAAGCCTACCAAAAGGGCTTAAATGCAAACCAGATTTGGTCGTTACCAATGTAACTTACAAATTTCTGATCAAATAGGGTACATGCACGCATAAGGCATTTCAATCAAATTGGGTGGGAGTGCCGACTGCGGAGGCATACCCATCCATTGTGCGCAGTCGAACTGCTCTAATTCACTATCTCAATAAGAACAAAAAATAATACTTGGATATTCATCGCTTTAAACATTTTGTGATCAGTTTTCTTCAGATTGTCAACATCACACATAATTTGCCGAAATCACATGAGATGTCTTGTGTGATATTGACAGCCTGAACTCATAACAAAATGTATACTGTGTTAATTAAGTTTTCTTTAAATATTAATCAGGGCTCGACACAAGCACTTAATGTTGGGCAAGTAAAAACTCAAAATTTTGATCATGAAAATGAGCAAAACATGTCCACAACTCTTACCAAACAAGAACAAAATATGTTGTATACAAAAATTTATGTTCAGTGAATTAAAAATTTCATCATTATTTTGTAATTGTATTTAATTTATGACTCTTTAATTTAAATTTTTCATTTGGGCAAGTAAAAATCTGAAAGTGGTAATTTTACTTGCCCAGAGGACAAGGGCAAGTAGGAAGAAAAGTTCGTGTGGAGCCCTGTATTTAGTGGACTTCACTGTGTCATTATGTTTTAACTTCCCTTTCAGGCTTGCGGCCATACATCAGAGAAGACTAAGGTTTAACCCCGGGCAATAGAGCATCTGTGAGACAAGCATTCACTGCATATCGCTGTGGTGGTTTTGTTTTCCAATAACTGTGAAGAAGCCCTGTTCAGCTGACTTGGTGGAATACACCTAAAACTAGCCTGGGATTACAACCAGTTTACAGCTCAGCAACATTGAGAGGTGTCCTTAATGCTGCCAGTTCACAAGGCATATATTCTTCCATGCAAAACATAAAATTATGAAACATTTTGTGCAAATATATGTACAGAAAATCTCCATGACTGGTTTAACCCTTAAAAGACTTGGCCTACTTTGATGCTTAAGGAGATTATGAGGAAACATGCTGGCGTGCGGGAACATTTGTTTTGTTTTTCAAAAAATCCGCGACGTCAAACCTGCACGTGTCGTTCCAAAATTGACCGATCAGCCGTTAACCAATGGTCGCACGGGGGTTAGCCGTTTAGCCAATCACTGTGCGGCGTGTGCGCTCCGCTGGTCTTGCGACGGTACACAGTAACCGCGATTCGCAGTTTGAGCAAAATTGAAACTCACGGAAAGAACAACATTCTGGTAACATGTCGTTATTAGTTTTTCTCATAAAACAACAAATTTATGACGTATGGATCTCAGACTTTCAACACACCATTTGTAAGTACTATACTACCGTTTGGTATTGATAATGAAGGGAAGTAATGGACTTGCACATCCCTGACACAATCTTTAATGATATTCCAACTAGATCCATGGAGGTGTTGCCCTTGTGACGTCAATTAAGAAATAGTTGACTATTTGGGTTTTGACGTCACACATAATGACGTCAAAACCCAAATAGTAGATTCACGGCTTGTAACAAAAGTCAGAAAATAACACCCCACGTTAAAAATGTGTCGCAATTGTGTCTTAATAAACTTCAAAAAAAATGTTTCAGTGCTCAGTTTTCCATTTTGCACGCTCACTGAGTCTAGTAAATCTTAACCAAACCTGTTTTGTAAAGGAAGACAAATTTTGTGGGGCAACTATATACAGTTTTAATGTACCGTACGCTATTTTTTTTCCATGCGTGTAAAAGACATTATAGCGTGCTACACCCTTATGGAAGTCTAGCACAGTTTCAGACTAACACTGGCTTAGATTCGTCTAGTTTAAATTTTGATTCCAGTTAAAATACGAATGAGGATTAAATTAGTGTGGTACTCGACCAACTAGAGTATATGTTTATGGAGTTGTATCCTTTTCCGTACCGCAAATAAAAATATCGTGCAGCTGTGTGCCGTGCAACACACATGCACTCGTAGGGGTACCATAAGTATATTTTCTTTTCTTTTTTTTTTTACTTTGTGTAGTTTCCCTGTTAATTCAATGACGGATATAAAACAAATATGTACTGATACGAGAGTCTTTGTTTGAAACTACGACGCCCTCGGTTACGTTGACTGTTAACTATTTTTCCTTGGGGCTGCGCCCCTCGGGAAAATAGGACAGTCCATGCAACCTCGGGGCTCATCATAGTTTCAACCAGAGACTCTCGTATTAGTACATATTTGTATAATATTTACTGGACCGAAGTTCTGGATAGTACAATGAATGTACAGAATGTACAATTGTTTCATTATGTGTTAGTGAAACAACTTAATTTAATTTTCTGTACAAGTGTATAACTATCATTGTATTAGCAGACATGAATGTTTCTTTTTTTTGTATCTTCCCTTTCAGACTTGCATTTACTGGCATTTACTGGATGAGAGGGCTAACATCAGACGAGACTGAACTTGAACCTCATGCAGTAGAGTACCTGTGGTACAAGCATTCCCTGGTTTTTGCGGTGGTTTCTTGTTTCCAATGATTGTTGAAGACGTCCTGTTCAGCTGACTTGGTGGAACACACACACAGCTTGCCTGGGATTACAAGTGGTTTACAACAGCAACATTGACAGGTGGTTCTTAATGCTGCCAATTCACAGGGCAAGGCTTATTAACTCTTAATGTGCCACTCTATGGACATTGCGTGTATTGTGTGGTGTGATATTTGTGACTACGACACTTTAAGATTTAATATATTCTTCCGTAGAAATCGTAGAATTGTGAAACATTCTGTGCTCTGTTGATGTATACAGAAAATTTTTAAAACAAATCAATAACAAAATTCATTTCATCTAAGATTTTAGTACCTATGCCTTGCCTTGTGAATATGAAGGTCCCAAGCCCTTACAAAAGCAGAGGGAGAACCATTAGTAAGAAGTGTGTATCAAAGCCTCTTCAGTCATTTTATGTCCCCAAATGGCATTGCGTCGTGAATTGGGGCCTGTTTGTGTTTCATTGGCAAATTTTGAATGTCGCATAAAATTTTGGATTTAAACCTCTCTAACTTTTAAAAAATACATGCTAGCATAGTAAAATCATACATTTTCTGAAAGGAAATAGTCTAATCTTTCCAATTAGTGTCACTAAAATGAAGTTGTGGTATGTCTAAAGGAAATATAAATCAAAATATTCAAAAAAGTGGGGTTAAAAAGTAGGGTCATTTCAAAGTAGTCTCACATCTACATCAAAGCACCTAACCCTAAAACAAACACATTTTTGTAAAGTACAGGTAATTTCCAATCCAACAAGATGAAACTCACAGGGATACCCCTAGTAGAACTATTTTTATGACGTCGGGAGCGACGGATATCAAAATTTGCTTGAAGAATGTGTAAATATTACATAATTTCACAATGGAAGCACAAAGTCCTCTTGCAGGCCTTATTATTGAATCCAAACCACAAGGAAATATTTTTAATGCAGAACCAATATTTATTCATAATCAGCAAAAAAATTTGTAGTAACACTTGCCTAAACATATTTTTCTGAGTTGTATGTTTGGGTTACTGTGTCCTATATCCAAACTTGTGTAGTAATTAGTTCATTAAGTGTAATTCCTTAACTTCAGCTGCTATAGAAATAATTAAGGTTTCATTTCAAAGAGGGTTAAATGAGCTTTAATTTGATATATAGAGTCAATGATATATTGATTGCTAAGATACAGAAAAGACCAAATAAACCCCAGATGTTCATTCTCCCATAGACTTAACACAGTACCATGTCTCAATGCAATCTCTATGGTCCAATTTGCTCCACCCCGACCATCACATACTTATTACTCATAATTTTCTTGATTGAACTCTTATAAAATCAAACTTGAAATCATTTGAAGAGTTTTGAAAGAGTAAGAAATAAGCTTTAGTTTGATACAGAGTTCAGTGATATTACTGATGGTTAAAGACACTATATATCACTGTGGAAGACCCATTAACAAAATTGTTGAACTTTGCTATCTGACATATCTGACAGTGTTTGAATGGACAAATAAACACACTAGAACACAAAAGTTTGGACAGTTATGCTGTTACTATAGTACAATATGTGCAGATACAAATTGCCACATTAATTTTATATCGGGCAATAGGAAATTCTGCAACACAGCAGTCTATGGAGAAAAACTGGAATGGTCTCTCACTGATTTTCACTTTTTTAAAACACTTAATGATTGTTTTACACTGCAAAGACACTAGTAGCATGGAGAATCATGTAGCTCAAATTTTTTTAACTGGAAACATTGTTATACAATGCCTTTAAGATGCCTTTAAAACAAAGTTTGGGCATACACTCTCCCACAGACTTAACATGGTACCGTGTCCAAATTTGCTCCATCCCCACCATCGTCTACTTAATTAGTAATAATTTTCTTAATTGAACTCAAATGAAATAAAACTTGGTATTATCTTAAAGCTGACTAAATTTGCTTGAAAATGAGTGGTAACTTGGAAGAAATAAATCACATTTAATTATTTTAACCATGACAAATATGTCAAATTTCCCCAAAACATGAAACCACTCCACTCTAGAGCAGGCCCCAATTCACGATGCATGGCCTTATCACAGTGTACACAATTCTTCCTACACTTCTAGACAAACAGACCAACTGCCATATATACATGTATTTCTCCATAGATACACTTCTACAAATAAAACAGTAGATACACATTTTCTGAAGCACACTCGCATACAAAGTTCATGCATCATAGGCATACACAGGATTTTGCCAGGGGGGGAGGACGGTGGATTACATCACAATTTTTTTGCCCCCCCCCTCACCAACAAAAAAACATAAATAAAAAAAAACTTAAATAAGATAAATAAATAAATAAAATAAAATAAATAAATAAATTACCCGCTAAATTACCAGCCAAATTCCTGTCATTTTCATTATCCAAATCCCAGGTAAAGGAATTTGCATGTGTTCCAGTGATTTCAAACAACCCCCTTTGGATAAAAATAAGGAGGTCATTCTGGGAAAAAGGGGGGTGTTTGTTGCAAAAGACGAGTGTTTGAACACTCCAAACACCCTCCTGCGTACGTGTATATCATGCATAAATTCATGTTTACATTTTGATGTGCTTGAACAATCACAAAATGAATAGCTAACATCTTATTACCAACAACAATTTCACATGAACTTTCATAATTGGCGGTATTGTATCATATGACAAATTTAGTGAGACAACATTTTCGAATTGAAAGGTCAAAGGTCCTGAGGCATCATACATATATGATATGTGCTCTTTACCACAATGACTCAAGAACAACTTATCGATGTGTAACTTTGATAAGGTATGTCATCTCTCTTCCATTCAGACTTTCAAATCAAAACTCAAATCACACCCGATGATAGCAGCATATGACTAACTCATCGTCTCCCTATGCTCAGTTTGTTTAATTTCTGTAAGTAACTAAGTGTGTATTATTTGTGCGCCACGAGTGTTTTTGGACAGATGTGTGCGCGTTAGAAATGTAGAATTATTTCAGATGAGGTATAGCTCATATAACCGTTTTAACCCTTTGGATGCTATAATGTAAAATATAGCTGAAAATGTCCGGGGTCCTCCCGAAATTTTTCATTAATTAAAAAAAACAACTAAAGACAAAAATGTTATTATAAGTTATACCACATCTGAAAGAGCAGAGCCTGCTCTTTCAGATGAGGTATAACAAATGCAACCTTAAAGCCTTTTTAACCCTTTGGATGCTATAATATAAAATATAGTCGAAAATCTCGGGGGTCCCCTGCGAGATTTTTCATTAACTAATAAAACAAGAGCCCTGGGGGGCACCA
>JZLH01S0608715.1:23541-34839 GCA_001188425.1 Eucidaris tribuloides | reverse complement strand
CTAAAGACACTCAGAATCTATTATTGCAGGGTTATGACTTTGGGGCATAAAGCTTTCAAATAACCAAAAAAATCCCCAAAACTAAACTTGGGCTTTAGGTGATGGTGGGGAACAAGGGATTCATTATGATTGGTGGGACAGATTTTCTACACAGCCAAATCAATACTAAAAGTATGGACATTTCAAAATCACCTGCTTTTATTTTAGATTTTTTTTCAATCATTTCAGTCTGCAAATATCTGAATTGCTCCATAAATCCAGAGCACTTAAAATAGCACACCCCATTGACAGATGTTGATTTTGACCCTGTATATTCAGCAAGATGAGGGCTGCACCCCACAATGTAACACCTGAATAGAGTACAGTGTAATACTGTATGTATTGGACAGTATGTGAAATAACACTAAATTAAATTACCAAATTGAAAAGAGGTTTTTAAGAGTCTTTTAATCTGAAATTTATCAGTTTAAGATGGTTTTGTGTGAGAAGGGCCCAAATGAACTGCATTAATGACCTTCTTAGTTGACCTTGTACAACTTCAAGAGTACAAGGCTAGGTATTGCCCACGTATTTCCCAGTATTTCCCGGTATTTCCCAGTATTTCTCAGTATTTCCCGCCTGGGTGGGAAATACAGGTATTTCCCGGGAAATTACCAACCCTGATAGAAACACAGAGACGCACACACCCCATATACACGTAAACCCATATACCCACACCCACTACCAACACACAGACATGCAGACACAGACACATGGATATGCATAGACAAACACACAAACAGCCATACACAGACACAGACACGCAGATACAGAGACACACACATACACGCACAGCAAGTGCAAAGACAAATGCACAGACACACAGACCCATATACAAACACACCGACACACAAACATACATACACTCAGATGCATACTTATACTCAAACACATACGACACAGACACACCCACATAGATGCACACACCTCATACACACGTAAACCCATATATTTACATGCACTACCAACAGACACAGAGACACAAACACATGAAAATGCATAGACAAACACCTAGAAACATACAGACACATAAACAGACACACAGACACATGGAGACAAAAAAAACCCAGACACATGCAGATACAGACACAGGCATATATAGACATACAAACATACACATACACAAACATCAAAACACAGACATACAGACACATACATACACACACTGCCACTACCACCACACTGATAGACACACATCCCCACAAACACACGGACACACAATCACACAGGGAAACTTCAAAACACACACACACACGAACAGATACATACATACACACAGGCATACAGACATGAAGATACACACACAAACAGATATAGACATGTGACAGACACAGACATACATACACACACACACATAGTGAGTGGCGACAATATGTGACGGTGGTGACAATTTGTGTCGGCGGGTTCTGTTTTTATGGCACAAATTGTCGCCAGAGAGGCAAGAAACTGGAATCAACAAGAGGGTCACAAATTGCAAAACCCGACGGCACATAATATCATAATATTACACCCTTTTATTGTTGTTTCATATCACAGACTTAATTGATTCGTTAACATAACCCGAGAACGGCTGGTTTGTTTTTAAGTTTAGTATTATAATGCACCAAATAACTGCTAAGATTCAAGAGTGAAAAGGTCGAAGTTCATGATGTCTCATACCTGTATGATTTTGGCATGTTACCACAATAGTTGCGAATCGTATTTTCATGTAACTCGAGTAAAGTATGTGTTAAACAGACCAATCAACTGATTACATTTGGGAGTGTTATGGCATACTCATTGGGTGCACAAAGAGGTACTCCTCCAGTTATTTTTCGTTGATAGAAAATTCATCTGGTCATGGTGTACTATTAAAGCACAACTTCAAAATTCCTTCATCCAATGATGTTTCTGTGTCTTTTCCCTCTCTTTAAAAATGTATTACATGCTGTTTCACTTTCAATTCTGTCATTCTAGTCATTCACTCATTTTCTTGGAAATCACTATCACCTATCACTATCACCTATCACTCATTCCATGAATTAGGATATCAGACACTAACTGCAAATAAATGAAACTAATGACAAAGAAATTACCAAATTTTGGTTTTCATTTTAATTCTTCACACAATTTTCAGCGCATGTAACACTTATCAGTCACAAATTGCATGTACATCTCAGTCTGGTACATCTCAGTGATAATATAAAAAACTAGAAAAGTTCGACTGCACGCAGTCAATGGGTATGCCTCCGCCCTGTGCACCCACTATGTAGGAGCTAACAACCTGATTATATCAACAGTTAGCACTCCTAACTGAAGCTATAGGTTTGACACAAAGTTCATTGACATTTGACCCATTTTTGAACCCTTGACCCTGACGTTTTGAACTCCCTGGTGACTCTACCCAAAATATTTTGTCTTTTGTTTTTTTAACCTTACCAATTATATCAAAACAGTGAGAGGCCCACGTCCTTTACTGAACTTAATCAGGCAAAGAAAATAGCGCAATATTTTTGGGACAAAATTAATTGACCCTTTGACACTTGACCTTTGGACGCCCTGGTGTGGATTCTAAATAAAAATAAAAAAATTAAAAAACCAAAATATCTTTTGTCTTTGGTTTTTGAAACCTAACGCACGGTTGCGAAGTTACTAAAAACAGTGAACAATCCCTTACTGAAAGCTTAAATAGCAGAAAAATGTAATTTATAATGAACAAAATTCATTGACGCTTTGTGACCCTTGAAGAACAAACCTGTGTACTCTACCAAAATATTGGTAATTGTTTGGTTTTTGAAATCTAACTCAATTTAACATCAACAGTTGAGGCACTCCCCTTAAACTGGAAAGTTTATGGCCCCGTAAAACGCGGTCGATGATTTTGGGACAAAGGTCTAGATTGACTCCTTTGGACCCCCTGTGAAACCTGCTAAACCAAAATATTTGGTTGTTTCTTGGTTTTTGAATCTTACCACCGCAAATTTAACAATCAACAGCTGAAGCAACGTCCAACTGGAAAAGTTATTAGGCCCGAAACAGATGATTTTGGGAACAAAGGTCATTGACCTTGACTCCTTGGACCTTTTTGACGCCCGTGAACTTCTAAGCAAAAATATTTTGGTCCCTGATTTGTTTTTAAAACCTAAAAACCAAAACGCAAATTATAAACAAACAGTGAAGCAACTTCTCTAAACTGGAGTTATAAGGCCAGAAATGGTCAATTTTAAGGAACAAAAGGTTTCAATTTGAAACCTTTGAACTCTTTGAACAGGATTTTTGTCGCCAAAATCCTTAATACAAATGTGCATCCTTGCCTATGTTGGGTCTAACCTTGGTCCAAAGTAAATCATCAAATGCCGCTCCATAAGCGGTAAGCTTCAGTAATAAATCTTGTTCAAACATAAGAAATGTTTGTGGACCGCACGTACCCCCTACGGAACAGTTCACGTGGCACGAGCGTACGGAACGGAATCAACTGCCGAAAAACATAAATGCCGTCCGGCTCGCCCCTTACGGGGGCGGAAAGGGCTATAAAAGATGTTTTAATACATGTACCCATTCTTGAATTTTCAAAGGGTGAATTGTAATGAAATGATTTATAATTCCTGTAAACTTAATTATATAATGAAAATTTATGTATATAGTTTCCCCGGGTTTAGTCCTCTGTCGCCTTGTCATGCCGAGGGGGGGGGGGGGAAGTGGAGGGGGGAGCCATTTATTCGGGACCCCCCCCCCCCCTCCCGGTTAGTTCTTGCGGCTGCATATCGCACGAATTCGCCACGAAAAATTTGGATGGCACATAACAGCTGGTAATAAAATGTAGCGAGAAGCCCTGTTAAATCAAATTAGATTTTTCCAAAAAAATACACCTATTATGTTTTTTCACAATTATTAAAAATTATGAAATAAAATCATTATTCTTTTGCCCTATAACTCAACTTGAAACAGCTCCGTAGAGAGGCCAAAAATATTTTCCTGACATTATCCTATACAATTACCCTTCTAATAGAAAAACTGCCCGAATAGCAGAAGGTAATTTCTTATGGTTAATTATGATTGTTTCGTGAATTTCTTATTGTAAATTTTTTTGTTTTTTGGAACTTGTTTTTTTGGGTAAATTTTTATGATGAACTTTGGTCGAGGACACTTTTTGCGATCAAAAATAAAAGCAATAAAAAAAAATTAATCCAATTTGCATACCGGACAGTAAAGTAAAAAATAATCAACACATTATTATCGATCGTTTTTGCTGAAAAAACCAACAATTTGCATTGGATTTTTTAGCTACAAAATCAATGTTTTATGAAAGAATATTTTTTGAACCGTAAACAAAATGCATGTAACATAAAAAGTCACGCAGCGATTGTAAAAACGGTGAAACGTCCGATTTTTTTGCCAAAAACATGGTCCTCAAATGAAAAGGAAGAACTGAATAATAAAAAAGCGCTAGCTGTAAGCTTGGGGCCGCTCGCAATAAAAACGAAGAAAAGAAATTCAGGTTGGTTTTACGCCAAAGTAATCAGCAAACGCGTTGAGCTGTCAATGTTTGCTTTGTATTAGGGTTATGCTTGAATGGCCGCTCGGCAGTTCAGACCATTAGGGAATAAAAACAGCACTCAATCAAAAATAGGTCCTATATCGGCAAACCAATGAAAAGTTAACAGGTAATAATAAAATTACATGTGGGTGGTATATATAGATAATAATTTGGAAAACCCTCATGATTTATCATACTTCATTATAAAAGGAAGTTTTTTCGGTAATAACCACCATCGTTCGTTTTAATAAAGGGAGTTGCGCATATGGGTAAAATTAAAAAGTACAGCCCAAAAAATTAAAATTCAATGGCATCACCACATAAACAGTCAGCTTCGTGCCTTTTGAATTTATTACACCAGCCCTTATTTGTCATAAAAAAATAACACAAAAATAAAGATTACATAGAAAAAACCTTAATTTGGACCATGAACAATTGACATGCTGTGTCGCAAATGTTTAGCCGTCATAGTTTCGCAGTATTTTTTTCATTGACATACCGTCCTTCCTGAATGAAAAATGAAATGAACTCGCCATCATAAAAAAAAAAAGTCTTGGCGTTTATATTCCGACCTAACTTATAGAAGCGCTATAAACTAATAAATTGAAATGACTTTTGTGTAACAACAGGTAAAGTGGTCTAATGCTGCCGTCAATCAACTCCTTTTAAATTTACATTATGTCCTCCCTGTATTCTACTACCTCTAACAACTGTACTAACTCTTGGTTTGTTTTAACTTAGTCAAGAATACGTGAAGTGGGTTTCATAAAAATCAATCCAACAGCAAAAAAAGAGTGGGCTTTTTAAATGGCATATACAGTGCACTCATCGTTGTATAGATAAGAAGGATCCTTTGGAACCCCATGATTAAATTTTTGTTCCTTTATAACGAAAAATTTTCTTTAATATCAAGGGTTTGCAAAAAACTAATAAAAATACGCAAAAGTAAAATCAAAGATGATGCGGAACCAAGAGGATTTTACCCCTGTCCCTTTATAATGTATTTTGTTATTCTCAGTGTTTCTTTGATAAATCGAGAAAGTGGTCCGTAAAATTTAATTGTCTACGGCACGTCTCTGACCAGTGTTTGGTTAATCAGTTTTTTGGAGTTAGTATTAAAATTCTTTAAAGGGAGAAAGGCCACATAGCCAACTAAACTAGACTATATAGAATAAAAATGAGCAATGTGAAGGTAATTGTGAGAATTATGGTACATGGTGAAAACAAAAAGCAGCCCCATGCTAAAATAAGGGATAACTGCGTGTGAATAACGCCCTCAAATCAAAGGTCACTAATAATTTAGTTAAATTTGATGTTTATTTTTAAATTCTTTGCAAAAAGTTTTTTTATGTGGGGATAAAAAACTTGGTACAAACAGTCTTGTAGGGGGTGGAGCTGTTATTCGCTTTCAAACAGTGCAGTAGCATTGACCGAATTGGCGTGAAGCTGACACACGTCGGGTGCCTAAAAATGTCATCGGTTCCGCACGAGCAAATGGTCCCCACCTTTCAAGGCCAGTATAACAATAGCATTGCGATAATGATTTTGGTTTGCAAAAGAATTCCAAAGAATATATTTTTCCTCAACTTAATGGTCCCTGTTAGGTAAGCTGGCTCCCTTCTGCCCGCTTTACACTATACAACACCTGTAAAATGCCAAATTAATAACATTGAGAAAAAAAAACATGAGAAGTGTATAAACGCACATTAAAAAACAAAAAAATTTTGGTAGTTTTCATCCATTGAAATGAAAAATAGATAATAACGAACTCAATCATTAACCGCTTATATTAACTGGGGGGGGGGAGGGGGGGGTCAAATTTGAAACCCGCCCCGCATCGGACAAATTCCGCTAAAGGACCATGGCCGGCCCGTGCTAAAAATTTTTTCAACCAGAGCAGGCCCCAATTCGCTCGGCGGTTGGACATTTTTATAGACTTTCAAAAGTCTTTGGCACATCTTTTGAGCCTCCAATTTCCGCAGAAAAATAAATGCCGTGACATACCCGTTACGAACGCCGCTGCAAGATCTCTTCTACGACTTTTTATAAAATGCCCAATGTTCTAACGACCCGAAAAATTGCTCCAAACGGTGGAATTTTTGTGTACAAATATTCAGATGGAATTTGTGGTTTTCGAAGCCATAAATCCACATAAAAATGTAATTGATTTAATTTTTTGCCTTTTTTACTGGTTTGAAAAATGAAGTTAAATTTTTAATGGCTGTTTATAATTGCAAATAGACGTGTCCCCAACAAATTTCCAATTACCGAAAAAAAATCAAAGAAAATAAAAGTTCAAAAAACAAAGAAAAATAACATAAGAGAAAATTCACAAAACAATAAAATACATAACAAATGTAAATTTCCAAGATTCGGGCAGAGGCGGTGAAGAGTATAGGAAGGAAGTTGAGACAATAATAATACAAAATGTTTTTGTAGATATTTGTTAAGAAATTGTCAAAAATGAATTAATATTTCAAAAGCTTAGCGGGGTGGAAAGCTAAAAATAGGCAATTCTTACTAGCTGTTTTTAGTGGTTAAATAGCCACGAAAAACAAATTTCATATACAACTTATTTTAATAATTAATTTTTACTTGTAAAAAATAGTAAAAAAAATTAAAATTTTTTTGAAATTTTACTATACCAGTCCCCGTGGTAGTTTATATCCCGCTTTGCATCTTATGCGCCCAACGTGGCAAATTTTCCTGCGGGCGAAATTTACCGGGCAGGTAGGAATTGCCGAGTCGGCGGCCGGACCTGATGATCTGAAAGGGGGGGGGGGAGTCCAAAGTTGACCGCCCCCCCGGCCAGTAAAACCCTGGTCCTGAAATAGCCCCCAGTTAATAAAAATAGCGGCTTTAAAGGTGGGAGGTGGGGTGACCTAATATTGACAGTCCATGGATTAAATGTTATTGTCAGACTCACCGCCAATTTTTGGAAAGTATGAATTTTCCAAACCCATATGTCAATTATTTAAAATTGAATTGTTTTTATCCCTTTGAAGTGGAAATGTTGTTCCTATATAATACAAAGATAAGGAAAGTTCACATTAAAATAAAGTTAAATACAAGGAACTGGAAAAGAAAAAAAAAGAAAATGTATTGTGACATTGAAACGACGGGTTCCAAAATTTTATGTCTAACAAATTACAGTTTTTATAGTCCCAAGTTTTTTGTGAATCTTCCAACTATTGCCGGCTACGCCTTCGAGTACACATGATCAGAATATAAGTGTCATTACCTGTTCCTGAGTTTTTTCTTACACAGTTAATTTGCCAAGTGAAATGTCAACTATCCTTTATTAATGATTATTCCTCCTCTAGCCAAGATACCTTTGTCAAATTAACTAACAAATGATTAAAACTTCCAAAGAATCCAAAACAAACCTAAAGCCCCCAGTTAAATTAGTTTAACAGTTAAGGTAAAATGGTGGAAAGATGAAATTTATTGCGATTTAAATAATATTTTACACCTTATAATGAAATATCCTCAAAAATGCCCCTGAATATGTGTTTTGCTGTGGGAACTATTCACATTTTGTGAGAAGTTTACTAAAGAATGTAACATTTGGGGAAGGGGGGGGGGACACTCAGTAATTTCCCATAAGCTAAATGTTAACATACCATCTGGAAATGTTCCCTGTCTTCTTAAATTTTCAAATCATGAAATTGTCCACAAATTTTAAGTAAGGTTTTCCCTTCTAATGTTATTTTCCTGATACTCTGGGGTGAAAACGGAAGAAATACTTTTGTGAAAAGTTTGACCATCCGAAAATTTGCTTGAAGATCGACCAGAAAAACTAAAACCTGGGCCTTAAAGTAAAAAATGACAATGATTGGGGTAGTCCTCAGCTGGGCCAGAAATACTATAGAATCAAGTAAAAGTTAAAAATGTTAAATGGGATTCTCTCGCTGAGTGGAAAAATTCTTGTAGTCACCAAAGTTGACTCATGGGCTTAAGTTTGCAAGCTTATTTTGCTTTCACAATATTTTCCAAGAATGCCTAATTGTTCAAACTTCAAAATGGCAAATGAGTTGGAGGTTAGGTTTTAAATCGCCATTTAGAAAGCTAAAACCCATTAGAAAATTTTCATGTAACTGGATAAAAAGAAGTTGAAAATCTGTACTCCATTGGGTAGTATCAAATGAATTAACAATTTGCATATAATAATGAGGTCAAGTAGGTAAAAAACGGTGGGATTATTTATGTAAAATTATCATCAAAATATTTGAATGTATTTCAATTGGTTTAAGCAACAATTTAAATTGAACGCAAGAGGTGCAAAGGGTCCCCCCCCCATAGTAGTACAGGTATAAGGGTAAAGGGTTACCTACTACTTAATAAAAAATGTACATTTTCAACCCTAATTACCATAATGCAAAATGAGGGACGTTCCAATAATTTGCCATGTCCCTCATGGCATTTTAACCTTTTTTTAGGAACAATTTGTTTTTTAATTACTTTTCCAAGAAAATGCATCATGTGATTTTGGATTTGAAAATTTTCCAAAAGTACCAATTTTGCGCCTTGGGGGATACCTAATACATAAACACAAAAATTGTGGATCAAGATTCTATGCAAATTAACTATAATTGACTATAATTAAGTTTTGGTAACGCTGGGAACAAATGTGGTAACGTGTTTGGGACATAATGCCACAATTTTTGTTTAAGAATCTTTAATATAAAAATGTCATTCCCCCTATTGGTTCCCTTACAAATAAATAATATGTTTTAAAAACTTTAACCATGGATGGGATCCAAGGACCTACAAATGACCTTCCTAAGGTGACCTTGAGGTCCCCCCTTAGCAAATCTGACCTGTTTGGTGCCACAGAAAAAAAAATCATTAAATATCATTTTTTTTTAGCTTTTTTGAGATCTCTGAATATCTAGGCACCAACGGAGCATGGTGAAATCTAAGCTTTGGAAAAAAACCTTGCATCTTCCTTGCGAATAGAGTTTAAGTTGATAGGCCAATAAATGTGTTCTTCTCGCCCTAGTATGTTTACATTTGGGACCTTATACAGTGGTAATATTTGACGGCTTTGACGCCCAAATTTTAAAACAATGGCGCGGTCCTGTTAAAAATGCCAAATGTAGGTTTAATCAACATAAGGTTAAATCAAGCCGCGCATACGAGATTAAATGTTAAAAAAGCACTCTAACTTTTGAAAATTCATATAAAATCAAGCAATAATTAATTAAGGGGAAGAATTGGGAAACTAAACACTCAATTGAATTGAACAAATTACTCCCTCATATTGAAATGTTATCTTCAAAGGAAATGTGATTGTTATGTTGACGGCTAGCAATTTTTTCCTCAAGTGATTCCCCTTATAGATCAAATTTCCTAGCATTTTTCTACAGACGCGATTTGTGCCTGTGTTACTTTGGAATTTCAAAAAAGCGTTATTCCATGGGGGCCAACGAAAAAAATAGTTCCTACCAAATCAAAATCATTTTTTTACATGTAACAGCCAATGAAAGAATCCCCAACTTCACACCTATTCACCGAGAAAAATTTTAATTTACATACTTAATCAAATCCAACCCCCGCTCTTGCGCCGCCCATTCCAAATTTAAAACATTTATTCTTCTTTGGGTTTTGGGTCGATTTGCTACTTTTTTCTGGAGATATTCTGGTGTTATTTACGAGCATGCAAACCTGTAGGGGCAATCTACATGTTAACGCAATCCAAGTTTATGTTCAAACAATGGGGCTGATTACCAAACCCCAAGTAAATAGAACCAAATTTGCCCAAGGTTTATTTTTAATGAATTTGATCCTTCAATTGGACCGCATTTGAACGGCTACATATGGTTGGATCTTTTGAACCTCCAAATACATTTTGAAGTTTCCTTGTTAAAGTATCTACCATCGCCAAAGGTTTTGGTAGGACAAAAATGGGCGCCTTGGGTGGTTAGAAAGTTTAGCAATGTTACCTAAAGTTTTTTGGCCACTGTAATACCATTTCAGGAACCCTCTTGGTCACACTCACCCTATAAGTAATCCATTCTCGCCCACCAGTTTGGTCTAAAACTCTAATCCATCCAATTGAATAGGAAAAATTGAAGTGTTTAATGTGAAATTTATTTCCACGATAGGGCCCGCGCCCGCCTCTGGCTGTAGCGCGTCAAACCTGTTTTTTTTTGAACCCCCCCCCTCCCCGCCCCAGGGACCCAAATGGGGCCACCCCTGGCTAATTTTGCGCAAATATGAAGGAGAAACAATTAATTTATCAGCAATAACAGTATACAGGTAAATGCCGTACATAATACTGTGAATTTATTTTCCGTTAAAATAGAGAAAGAAGATATTTTGAAATATAAACTTCTTTTTGGCAGCCTTTTTAGGGCCCCCCTGTCCCCCTGGGCCTGCCCGGGGGGGGGGGGGGGGCATAAGGTTGGTAAATTCTATCTAGGGCCATTTGAAATGTCCCCACCACTTTTAAGATCAATTTCTGCCAAGTTTTTGGGCTAAAATCCAAATAAATGTTTATAACGCATCATTATTGCCATGGTAAAAATTGTTCCTAACGCGTTACCAATACATAGGGTTTTGCAAAAGTGTCCGAAACTTTCCCAAGAAAAATTTTGGGTAAAGCTTTCCCAACTGGGAAAGTTTCCGGGAATTTTCATAATGGGCCTGGGGAATTTTGGAATTTTCAATTTTTATTGCTATAAATATTTGAAAAATAAATATATTTTCCCGGAAAATGTAAATCAGTATTGCTGTTGTAT
>JZLH01S0608715.1:10349-22946 GCA_001188425.1 Eucidaris tribuloides | reverse complement strand
TATCGCACGATCGCCACGAAAATTTGCATGCACATACAGCTGGATAAAATGTACGAGACTGTATCATTAGATTTTCAAAAAATACAAACTATATTTTTTCAACAATTATTAAAAATTATGAATAAAATCATATTTTTGCCTATAACTCACTTGAAACAGCTCGTAGAAGGCAAAATATTCTGACATTTCTAACAATTACCTTCAAAAAACTGCCGAATCAGAAGTAATTTCTTATGTATTTGATTGTTTCGTGAATTTCTTATGTATTTTTTTGTTTTTTGGACTTGTTTTTGTATTTTATGATGAACTTTGTCGAGGACACTTTTGCGATCATAAACAGCATAAAATTAATCCATTTCAACCAGTAAAAGTAAAAATAATCACACATTTATGATCGTTGGCTGAAAACACAATTTGCATTGATTTTTTACACAAAATCATGTTTATGAAAAATTTTTGAACGTAACATGCATGTACAAAAAGTCACGCAGCGATGTAACGGTACGTCCGATTTTTGCAAAAATGGTCTCAAATGAAAAGGAAGACTTGAAAATAAAAAGCCAGCTGTAACTTGGGCGCTTCCAAAAACGAAGAAAAGACAATTCAGTGGGTTACGCAAGTAACGCAACGCGTTGAGCTGTCAGTGCTTTTGTTAGGTATGCTTGAAGCCCTCCAGTTAGACATTAGGATAAAAACAGCACACAATCAAATAGGTCTATATCCAAACAATGGAAGTACAGGTATATAAATACATGTGTGTATATATAGATAATAATTTTGGGACCTGAATTTCTACTTCATTATAAAAGGAGTTTCGGTATAACCACGTTCGTTATAAAGGGAGTGCATGGTAATAAAAGTACAGCCACAATTAAATTCATGCATGCCACATAACAGTCAGCTTCGTGCCTTGATTTATTACACAGGCTTTGTCCATAAAAAAATAACACAAAATAAAGATTACAAAGAAAACTTATTTGGACATAACATTGACACTGTGTCCATGTTACGTCATATTTCAGTATTTTTTCATTGACAACTCCTTCTGAAATGAAATGAAATGAACTCGCCATCTAAAAAAAGTCTTGGCGTTTAATTCCCTTACTTATAGCGCAAAACAATAAATTGATGACTTTGTGACAAACAGGTAGTGTCAATGCTCCGTCATCACTCCTTTATTTACATTTTGTCTCCTGTATTCTTACTCTCACAACTGTACTAAATCTGGTTTTTACTTCAGAACGTAAGTGTTTCAAAATCCAACAAATCATCTCAAAGCTGACGAGAAGAGTGCTTTCTTAACCTGCATCAGTGCACTCACTCGTTACTACTGAAAGAAGCTCCTGTACCCATAGATATTTTGTTCTTTATAACGAAATTTCTTTATATCAGGGTTGCCAAAACAATAAAAATACAAAGAAAATCAAAAGATATGGGAACCAGAGATTTACTGTTTTATAATGTATATTTTGTTATATGCAGTGTTCTATAATGAGAAGTGCACAGTATGTTTAATGTCACACACCTCCTGACAGCGTGTGTTGTTTACATCAGTTTTTGAGTATTTTTAAAAAATTTCCTTAAAGGGGAAAGGCACCAGCAACTAACAGACATAAAAAAGAAAATGAACCCAATGCATAGTAATGTGAGAATACGGTACATTGGTACAAAAAAAAGCCTACATAAGGGCTAACTGTGTGACTACCCTCATCAAAGGACCCTATAATTTATTAATGTGTGGTAGTCTTAAGTGTTTAAGAGAGTCTTTGCAATTTTATGTGGGGATAAAACCTGTACAAACCAGCTGTAAGGGGTGAAGCTTATCCGTTCACAAACTAGATGCATACATACCATGCGCCCGTGACTGAACACCAGCTAGTCGGTGGCATGCATCCGTCACGGCATGTCCACCGTCAATGTCCAGTACAAGCATTGCATATGATTGGTTGGCAAAAATTCAAATATTTCATCGTAACTATATGTCTGTTAGTAGCCTGGCTCCCTGCTCCTTTAACACTATACCACACCTGTACAACATAATAACCATTGAGAAAAAAAAACATGAAAGTGTCACTACACATAAAAAAAACAAAATTTGTAAGTTCATCCATCGAAATGAAAATAGAAATAACACCTCTCCTCATGTAACCCTTATATTAAAACCTGGGGGGGGCGGTCAATTTGACCCCCCCCTCCGACAAATTCGCCGGACCATATGCCGCACACTGGCAAAATTTTTCAAACCGCATCGCTGCGCTGACTTTACTTTCAAGTCTTGCAGCATCTACTTGAGCACCATTTTCGGCGGAAATCGACATACCGTTACGTAGCGCGCAACGAACTTTTTATACATGCCATGTTAACCCAAAATTGCTCAAAAACGTCCATTTTGTGAGTACAAAAATCAAATGGGAAATTCGTTGATTTTCAGCGCATAACATCATAAATAGTATGATTTATTTTTGTGCCTTTTTACTGTTAAATGAATTAATTTATGCTGTTTATAATTGCAAAAGTTGTCGGCCCGAACCAAATTCATCCGAAAAATCACAGAAAATAAAAGGTCAAAAAACAAAGAATAACAATAAGAAATACAAAAAGCAATAAAATAATACATAACAAATTTAATTCCAATTCGGACAAATGTTTTTGTAGATATTTTTTAGAAATGTCAAAATGAAATATTTTCACCCAAAAACACTTAGCATTCTAACTAGCGTTTATTAGTGAGTCGTATAACGCCAAAAACAAAATTTCATAGCACTATTTTCAAATAATCTAATGACTGTAAAAAAAATATGAAAAAAATAAATGCTTTCTGAAAAAGTTTACTATACCACAGTCCGTGTAGCTTTAAGTATCCGGCTCTAATGCGCACAGAGGTGCAAATTTTCGCGGCGAAATCGAGCGCCGGCGTCGCGGCGAGAATCTGAAGGGGGGGGGGGGTCAAAATGACCCCCCCCCCCTCAGTAAAAAAACGCTGGTCTGAATAGCACAGTTCAAACAATAGGTTAAGGTGTGGTGGGTGACCATAAGTATGACGCTGTTTAAATTGTTTATTCAAGACTCAACCGCATTTTGGAAATATGATTTTTCACCATATTCAAATTATTTAAAATGATTGTTTTAATCCTTTGAAGTGGAATGTGTTCTAATAATACAAGATAATGAAATTCACATTGCATAGTTAAATACAAGAACTGAAAGAGAAAAAAGAATGAGTGTGACATTGACGACGGTGTCAAATGTTTATGTCTACGATTACATTTATGTCCAGTTTTTGTGATCTCAACTGCCAGGGCTACAGCCTTGTAACAATGTCAGACATAGTTCTATTACATTTTCGCGGAGTTTCTACAAGTTTATTGCAAGGTGAACATGCTCACTATCCTTTATATATTATTCTCGGCTACCCAGATACTTGCAATTAACTTAACAATGATTCAACTCAAAGAATCCAAACAACCTAAAGCCTCCAGTATAGTTTTACAGTTTAGGTTAAATGGTGAAAGATTAAATTCCTTTTGCAATTATATATTTTACACTATATGAATATATCAATGCCCTGAAATGTGTCTGCTTGCTTGAAACTAATACAACTTTTTGAGAATTACTAAAACATGCAACATTTGGGGAAGTGGGGGGGGGGCGGGACACCAGATTTCCCATAGCTAATTGTACAATACACTGGATTATCTGTCTTAATTTCAATCATGACATTGTCAAACAATTTTCAGTAGGCTCATGTGTATTTCCTGAATACCTGGGGTGCGAGAGAATACTTTGTGAAAGTTTGACACCAAAATTGCTTGTATCGACCAAAATAACCTGGGCTAAAGTGAAAGACATGATTGGGGTAGTCTCAAACTTGGGCAAAACTCCACATATAGAATCAGTTATAAGTATGTAAGGATTCCTCTCTGTTTAAAACTCTTGTAGTTTCATAAGTTGACATCAGGGCAAGCCAAGCCTATTATCTTTCACATATTTCCAAGATGCCAATTTTTTTTCAATCTTCATGCAAATGAAGTGAGTTAGGTACCATATTAAAGCACTCAAACATTAAATTTCACTAAACTGATAAAAAGAAGTTGAAGATCTGGTAATCTCCATTGGTAGTACATCAATGAATACACTTTGAGCATAAATAAATGGCAGTCATAGTAATCACTGATATTAATGAATACATCATATTACTGAATGAGTTTCAAATTGTTAGCAAACAATTTAATGACCAAGCCAGGTGCAGGGCATAATAGATACATGTATAACAAGGGAAGTTACCCTACACTAACAAAAATTCATTTAAACAATTACAATGGCAAATGAGGGACGCCTTCCAGAAATTTGCCATGTCCCGCCAGTGCATTACTTTTATTTAGGAACAATTGTTTAATTACTTTTCAATGCATCATTAATTTGATGAAATTTTCGCAAAGTATGTACCATTTGCCTTGGGGGATACCCTAATACATAACACAAAAATTTGATCAGATCTAATCAATTTAACATAAATTGACTAATTAGTTTTGGCTAACGCATGGACCAAGTGTAACGTGTGGGACATAATGCACATTTTGTTAGAATCTTTAATCACCTAAACTGTCATTCTCGTTCCTCAATAATAATGTTTAAACCATTACATGAATGGGAGCCAAGGATCACAATGAACCTTCCTAAAGGTGACTCTGAGGTCTGTCAAACTCTCATGCTGGTGCCCACAGAAAAACATCAATTATACATTTTTTTTGAGCTTTTGATGCCTGATATCTAAAGGGCCCCGGCAACGAGTCCATGTGATCAGTTTGAAAACTTGCCATCTTCTTGCCCATAAGGAGTAATTGATAGCCATATCATGTGTCTCGACCTAAGTATGCTTATACATTTGACCTATCACAGTGTATTTGGACACTTTTGACCGCCAAATTTAAACATGCGGGTCTGTCTGCATGTAGTCCACATAGGTAAAAATCAAGCCCCATAGAATTAATGTTAAGACACGCATCAACGTTTGAAAATTCATTAAAAAATCAGTATATTTCATTAGGACAGCATTGGAATGCCCCACCAGAACACTCAACATTAATTGAACAAGTACCTCCTCATGAATCGCATCTTCAAGGAAAATGTTATTGTTATGTTGACCGAGCATTTTCTCAAGGGAATTCCCTTATAACCAATTCTAGCATTTTCCAAACAGCATTGCGATTTGTGCTGTGTACTTGAATTTCAAAGCCGTATTTCATGGCAACAAAAAATAGTTCCCTACCAAATCAATTCAATTTTTTCATGTAAACACAATGAAAGATTCACTTTAATCACCTATCAGTAAAATTTTATATTAATACTTAATCAAATCCACCGACCCTCATTGCCAGCCGCCCGCATCCAAATAAACATTTATTCTTCCTTTGGGTTGGTCGGATGGCACTTTTCTGGTTCTAGTGTTATTTACTCGCACTTGCAACCTTGTAGGAGCATCACAGACATCCAAGTTAGTTACAATGGCCTTGGATACCGACACCCAGAGAACAATTGCACGGTTTATTTTATGATTTTGATCTCAATTGACTTTGGACTTACATATGTGACTTTTGCAACCTCCAAATAACATTGAAGTTTCCTGTTTCAGATATCATATCCATGCCCAAGCTTGGTTGACAAATGGGCTCTTGGTGCGTTAGAAAAGTTACATGTACTAGTTTTTGGCCCTGGCTAACCATTCAGGAAACCCTGCTTTCCCCTCCCCAAATAAGAATCATTCCCAAACCAATTTTGGTCTAAAACTCTAAAAACTCTAAATCCAATCAATTTTGAAAAGAAAATGAATGTTAATTGAATTATTCACTAGGCCCTGCCGCCAACCTGTTGAACCCCCCCCCCCCCCCCAGGAGCCAAATCGGGCCTACCCTGTGGCGATTGGCAATGAGGAAGCAATTAATTATCACATACAGTTAATACAGGTATCTATCATATACTGTGAATATTTTCGTATAGAAAAAAGATAGTTGAAATATAACTTCTTTTGCACCTTTAGGGGCCCTGTCCCTGGGCCTCTAGCGGGGGGGGGGGGGGGGGCAGTGTAAGCTATTCTAGGCCCATTGAATCCCACACCCTTATTAAGATCATTTCTGCCGAAGTTGGGCTAAATCCAATAAATGTTCTACGCAACTATTGAGCATGGTATAAAATTGTTCCACACGTTACCCTAATAGGGTTGTCAAAGTGTCGAAACTTTCCAGAAATATTTAGAAACTTATCCCAACGGAAAAGTTTTCCGGAATGTCTTTCAATCGCTGGAAATTCTTGGGAAGTTATTCATTTTTATTGGTATAAAAATGAAAAATAAATCATATTTTTCCGGAAAATGTAATCATGTATTCTGTTTGGACTAGCACATTCCTCACATGAATAAAATAGTGTTTTACCCATTCTCTTTCTGGCTTGCCTGGCTTTCATTATGAAAATTGGCGCAAATGAAGAAAACACACATCTACACACATTCTGTGTATGAGATCATAATGTACACCGGTAGCTAAATCTCACATTGTTAAATGTCAGTGCATCGTTACAAATTTGTTGCATTCGAAGAGAAAAAATCCATCTGAAAGTCTTTTTCATATGAGCAGACTATTCAAATTACATCTTATTGCTTACTTACATGTAATCATAATACTATCTATCCTCGCAAGCATATATCAGAAGTTTGCTGCGTTGAGGCTGACATATTTACATTACAGGTGGCGAAACAAAGAATCCAAGTTTGAGTCCAAGTAATTGACTCAATGTTTTCATAATTTAACTTGAAACACCAAACAACATAAATTCCCTGTTTCCGATAACATTATTTCTTCTTTTTTTGTATTAGTATTATGTTTGATGTGCACATGAGCGAGGAGATTAGACTATGATCATTTAGATTTCAAATTCGAGAGGGGTTACGCTGTACAACAATATGCAAAGTTCCAAAAGTTGGCCAAAGACTTCCCAATATTCCGGAAAGTTCCCGAAAATATTCAATGGAAATTGTCCACACTAGAAAACTCCCGCGGGAATTTGCAACCCAAAACGCATACAATGCGTTTGCGTAAACTTGACCTGATGCAACCAAAAACAATCAAGTGTATGTTCATGAAAGTTTGTAACGTATATGCTGGTATAGATGCTTAAGAAGAATGAACTACCCAAATTTTATTTTGCTTTTTTAAAATTCAGAGAGTTTTGCGAGAATAGAAGTCAAAGTAAGAAAAGCTGCAATTTTGGGGTCCACCGTTACCCCCGATGAATAAATTAACATAAATAAGAAAGGAGTGATCTCAATTATATCTATTGTGGTAAAGATCCTTAGTACCTATTAGATAAAGTACCCAAGGATTGGAATTTCCACCCACAGCCATAGGGAAAGGCCTTTATTGCTTCCGATGTTCCAATGCGTTTACCACCAGCAAAATAGCTGGACTTGCCCTCATCTATAAATAAACATGTCAATATCACTCACCAGCACAGAAAAACCTGCCTTTGTCTCTCGCTTCTATGGCTATTTTTATCGTCCCCAGAGTAAAAATTAAGATACGTCTAATGTATTATGCTTATTCTCCTGAAGAAACAATCACGCCTATGATGCAAATATGCCTGACAAAACACCATTGCCCCTGTCAGTTTGTGGTGAAACATGTCCTAAGCATCTGCTTTCAATATATTACAAAAAAAAAACCATTTGTTGTTTCAAGACTAATTGTTTTTGTGACCTCTGAAACATGCATGTTTCATTCTCGATAACATCATTCCTCGCTGTGTGTGGAGTGTCAGTGTTTGGAAGTTTCCCACAGATGATGGCCAAAATTTGCTGAATGATCCCCTAAGGAAGAGAAAAATGCATCGTGGAACCATCAGATACAACCTAAAATAAAACTTGATATATTAATGTTAAATATTGGTTATGGTTCATTTTGCGAAACAATTGCTCTTTTAGGCGCACATGCTCAACAGTTATACAGGAAGATATCACAGTGGCATTCTTGTCAACGTTATAAACAACAAACTAGCAGAAGTTTCGACTGCAATACACAGTCCAATGGGTATGCCTCGCGCCACTATGTATCAGCTAACAGCACATAATTATGGCCACAGGTAACCACTCCTTTAACTGAGTAATTGCCGCACGAAACTGTCATTATTGACACATGAGTTCATAGACACTTTGATCACTCCTAGTACTCCACCAAAATAGCCTAATATATATTTATGTTTTGAACCGTAACTGCCAAATCTGCATCAACAATCTCTAACCCATTCCAGAGCAGGTGATTGGAATATGAGAGAAGGTTGGGGAGTGCAAGGTTTCCACAGAAAGCAGAAAACGAGGAATTTGAAGATTTGGACGTTTAGCTCAGGTCAGCGCGAGTGGCAGAACAGCACCTTGTCCCCATAAATATGGCTAAGAAATGCAAATATCACTGTTTTGGATTCATTTCGACCCCACACAAAGTTGACAGTGGAAGAAAATATTACTTTTTTGGATAGCAAAACTTGAAAAAATTGACTTTGGCAACCAAAATATACATTTTGGTTTTGTCTACAGAAGAATCATTCATCTGCGACCATATTTGTTGGTTTGGAACTGACGTGGTCACATGCACAAGTTCATTAATATCTTACCTCTACCTTTGATACTTTCCCATCCTAGCATGAAAATTATTTTCATTTTTTAACCGATGTACATCGCCACTGTTCATCTTGATCACAATACAGATTGCGGCTACAAAAATAAATATTTCGGTCCTTCCTTTAAAACCGTACCGATAACCTTGATTTGACCTGTAACTCCACCCAAATATTCTCTAAATTTTTTGGCTTCTCACAACGGACCTAATCTATAATCAACAGTACAACCCTAACTGAAAGGTTAATACGCAGAAACTGGTATTTTTGACATGTTTGACCTTGACGCCTGACCTTTGACCACTGGTTATGTTCGGCGGACCGGGCGGACGTAGCCTCCACACACCCACCGCCGCAGCCAGAGACACGCAACGTGCTGAGTCACCGCGCTAGAGTCTTGAGCGAGTCGCAGGGGGGTCAGCCCAGCGACAGGCTACCGCCTAAATATTTGTCCCTCTTTATTCTTAACACATTTACTCCAAATTACATCAACAAGTGAAGCACTCCTAACTGACTACAGGCAGAAAATACATTTCGGACATAATAGTTTCAATTGACTTTTTGACCTTTAAGGATGTGTCTAAAATCTAATTTAATTCCAATCCCTTGCCTAAGATTCACCTTGGTCCAAGTCAATCATTAAAATATCCATACGCAGTACCTCCAGTAACTTGTTCCAGCAACAAAATTGTGGACGCACAACCAGACAATTGGATTCACAAACCGAAAAACATAAACCGCCTCCTGCCTCCCTTAACGGGGTGGAGCAATAAGAAACGCTAAGTGGTAAAATAGCAACTGTAAACATTTTCTTTCCTTTACCAACACAAAACTTTTTTCTGAAACACTGGTTTGTCATGAGTTTAAACCTTGAATTTTTCAATGGCTATATCAAACCTTAATTTTACCATTGAACACTGCGCACTGCATGTTGATTTATTCAACACTGCATTTCCAAGGTTTTAAATATCAGTCAACTCTGCCTAAGTCGAATTTCTTGGGAACTGAAGAAAACTGGATTGCGACTTTAGACAAAATTCGAACTTATAAGGGGTCACAAAACAATTAGAAAAATAGCCGAATGACCCCAGTAAAGGCCGTATCGACTTATAGATTAAATTCGACCTTATATGCGAACTTACTATGCAGATTTACCTGTACTTGAGTTTTGGATTTGCAAGTCAATTACCTCACCTCATTTATCAAGTACAACGGTAATATTCGTACTTTACAAATGGCTGTGTTGAAATTTGAGCTTCCACAATACGTTCACCAAACTTTTGTTTATCAGAAAAACTAAATAATGATACGTTAACCAGAATAGTTTTTTCCGCGAGTTTACAGTTCCAGTTTTGCTCACATTTCGCCATCGCAGTTTATGTGTATGTTGGTAAATACCAAGTGGAGCACACCGAATTGTTTATTTTAAGAATTAAACTCCGCATACCTCCGTTAATGCATTGATACAGACCAAGTTCTGGACCCCTGTGCCACATCGACGTCACTCGTAAATTTTGAAGTTTATAAGTGGGGGTGCCAGATCTTTCACCAACGGCAAAACTAGTGTTATTCTGTCTCTGCCCTCACTACAAATCATCACATTGGTGAACAAATTTCAGTATTTCATTCATTTGCAGTTTACTAGGCATGCAAACTGTTTCTCTGTTTCTTAAGAACGGGTATATACTATGTACAGTAAGCTTGTTCATTGCATTCATTGCACGAAACAATTTGCATTAACAGTGTATTTCAGGTTTTTAAGAACATAAATGCCAGAATGCTGTTTTGGGATTTTCTATGTTTTCTATTTCAAACAACTATTAGCCATATAGCCCTTAATCCAATTATACATCTGCAATTTGCATCTGGAGTTTTATTTTAATAAATACTCTCTGAAGGTGAATTGCATGAAATTGACACTTACCACATGTGAAATTCATGGTCCGTCTGTTCATCTGTAAATCCTACACAATGCTTCAACCCTGATCCCTCTGCATACCAGTAATAACCATCACAATTTTTAAAGGCCTTCCAGAAGAGAACAGTATACAGTACATACGGTATATTCAAGTGTCCCTCCTGTTGAGAGGAAAAGAAAAACTCATTGAATTACCAGAAGATAAACATTCTGATTTACCAATAAATTTGACACAAGCAATATTCTTGTTTTTTTTTTTTTGAACCGGAAGGTGAAGACATCCATTTTTTCAAATTTATTTTTTGTCAGATAAAATAAGCTCATCATATCTACATGAAACAATGGGAAAAAAAAAAATAACCGCTGAAATCACACCATACATTATGACACAATAAAAAGTAGTCCAATATTGGGTTCGTTTTCTAATTGTCCAGGACAAACTCTTGTTAGTTGATATGAATGGGAGAAATTAAAACCAATGCCTTTAGAACCTCAAACCTGTTTGACAGATAAACCAAATGTCACATCAGCTGAAATGGATCTCCTGCTGGAGGATTGTCGCTACCCTGAGTTGTTTCACTTAAGGAAGAAATCAACGAGTGAACAGCCAGCATTTTTTTATCCGGGGCCACGATAGATTTAACTTGAGCTGGAAGCTCACACTACTAATTTAATTTGTTACACCGTCATACTGATGACATTATTTTTAAAAATGAGCAACTTTTTGTCTATAAAATTTCCACACAGGGATCTCATCATATTTGGACCTAGATACCCCCCTTGCTTTTTTGTTCTTGTTTAGCATTTTGATGGATTCTGAAACTGTAGTACTCTTGAAAATTCGAGTTGGGGTGGTTTTGTAATTTTCCACAAATTTCTCAAGACTTACTCCAGGTCGTGATCACACAGGGTCCACATAGATGTAGGACATGGAGTCGACGCTGACGTCCGAAACCACTTCCCCGCTAGTGTGGAACCATAACACACTGGTTAATCGAAGCCCTACATCGACTCCACATCCACGATGTGGACTCGAAACTACCTCATTGAGGTAGTTTCGAACCTAGGACGTGATTTAAATTGTAATGTGAACGCAATATGTGGAGTACAATCCTGGATCGAATCACAAGATACAAGTAGTTGTACCTGGTAAACCAACTAAAGAAATCGCCATTTTGTTGATTTATAATTTTAATTTTTTAAGCAAGGACTGTAACCGCTGGCTTTACAAAAATTATGTAAAAATTATGTAAATTCAAGTTGAAAATAAACACAATTTCAGCTTTCATTTTTACCCCATTTTTCGTAAGTTATTTATGCCTTTGTCGTGCACTTGCACACGCCTCTTGCATCATACACTCACGATTCAAGCGACATGCATATACTTAAAGAAAATACTTTCGCAAGAACGCAAGAGGCGCGAGCACAACGTGTACCCGGCCGGTATCAAGTACCCGCCTGGGTATGCGTGTGCAGCATATACCGGAAGTATAACGCTTCTGCTCTCACACCATATCCTCTCTGCGCCTGACATCGTCGCCGCATAAGCTCAGTCCCGCTGTAAACAATGCATGCCGAGAGCAATTTGCCTTTGATGGCTACTGAACAGAATCATGTATTGCAATACATTTGTAGCAATCTAAATTTTGCACAGATCGCGAATCGCATTTCTTATGGCGAAATATGCCAGTGTGCAAATATCGACAACACACGTCGCAAATACAGTGTCGTCACATCCTTGATTATCCGACTATTCCAAATTCTGTTTCCGTGGTAACAGACCTTCACGTCCGGGTCATTCCTAAACATCGGGGTAATTGGGTTTCGCATGCACTTACGTATGACAGTCAGTTCGATGGTGATTATGCGGTAAGATGTGAACAGCAGAACACAAATGTGGATCGACACCACTTCCACTACCTAGGTTACGAAACCCACATATGATGTAATGTGAAATCATACGGACCTAAGCAGGCAAAAAATTTCACTTAGTGAGATTTCTGTAACCAAAGTGAATT
>JZLH01S0608715.1:0-10324 GCA_001188425.1 Eucidaris tribuloides | reverse complement strand
GATATGGGACCAGAGATTTTACTTCTTTATAATGTATTTTTGTTATATCAGTGTTCTTTATAATGAGAGTGCACAGTATTTAATGTCACACACCTCTGACAGTGTTTGTTACATCAGTTTTTGAGTAGTTTTTAAAATTTCTTTAAAGGGAGAAGGCACCAGCAACTAACAGACATAAGAATAAAAATGACAATGTGAGTATTGTGAGAATTATGGTACATGGTGACAAAAACAGCCTAAATAAGGGATACTGTGTGATACCCTCATCAAGGCCCTATAATTTAGTTAATTTGTGTTTATTTTAAATCTTTGCAAGTTTTATGTGGGGATAAAACTTGTACAAACAGCTGTAGGGGGTGGAGCTTATCGGTTCAAACAGTGCATACATTACCATGGCGTGACTGACACACGTCGGGTGGCATGCATCGGTCACGCATGGTCACCTTCAATCCAGTACACATGCGATATGATTGGTTGGCAAGAATTCAAATATTTTCTCAACTTATGTCTGTTAGTAGCTGGCTCCTTCTCCCTTTAACACTATACACACCTGTATGCAAATTAATAACATTGAGAAAAAAAAACATGAGAAGTGTATACACATAAAAAACAAAATTTGGTAGTTCATCCATGAAATGAAATAGAAATAACACTCTCATTAACCCTATATTAACTGGGGGGGGGGGGGGGGCATTGACCCCCCTCGACAAATTTCGCGACCATGCCGCCGTGCAAAATTTTTTCACCGCATCGCTCGCTGACTTTTTACTTTCAAGTCTTGCACATCTTTTGAGCCCATTTTCGCGAAAATCGGACATACCGTTACGACGCTGCACGACTTTTTATACATGCATGTTAACCCCAAAATTGCTCAAAAACGTGATTTTGTGTACAAAATCAATGGAAATTGTGTTTTCAGCCATAAATCATAAATGTATGATTATTTTTGCTTTTACTGGTTGAAATGAATTAATTTTATGCTGTTTATAATTGCAAAAGTGTCCCCAACAAATTTCATCGAAAAATCAAAAGAAAATAAAAGGTCAAAAAAACAAAGAATAACAATAAGAAATACAAAACAATAAAATAATACATAACAAATTTAATTCCAATTCGGACAAATGTTTTTGTAGATATATTTTTAGAAATGTCAAAATGAAATATTTTCACCCAAAAATTAGCATTCTAACTAGCTGTTTTTAGTGAGTTATAGCCAAAAACAAAATTTCATACACTATTTTCATAATTAATACTTAAAAAATAGAAAAAAATAAATTTTTGAAAATTTACTATACAGTCGTTGTAGTTAATATCCGGCTCTATGCGCACGGTGCAAATTTTCGCGGCGATCGGCGCCGGCGTCGCGGCGAGATCTGAAGGGGGGGGGGGTCAAATGACCCCCCCCCCCCAGTAAAAAACCTGGTCTGAATAGCACAGTTCAAACAATAGGGTTAAGGTGGTGGTGGTGACATAATATTGACACTGTTTAAATGTTATGTCAGACTCACCCATTTTGGAAAGTATGATTTTCACCATATTCAATTATTTAAAATGATTGTTTTATCCTTTGAAGTGGAATGTGTTCTAATAATACAAGATAAGGAAATTCACATTAATAAGTTAAATACAAGGAACTGAAGAAAAAAAGAATGATGTGACATTGACACGGTGTCAAATGTTATGTCTACATTACATTTATGTCCAGTTTTGTGAATCTTCAACTTGCCAGGCTACAGCCTTGTAACATGTCAGAATAGTTCATTACCTTGTTCTGAGTTTTCTTACAAGTTATTGCCAAGGTGAAATGTCACTATCCTTTATATGATTATTCTCCTACCAGATACTTTGCATTAACTACAATGATAAACTCAAAGAATCCAAACAACCTAAAGCCCCAGTATAGTTTACAGTTTAGGTAAATGGTGAAAGATGAAATTCTTTGCAATTATATATTTTACACCTATATGATATATCAATGCCCTGAAATGTGTTTGCTGTGAAACTATCACATTTTTGAGAAGTTACTAAAAATGTAACATTTGGGGAAGGGGGGGGGGGGGGACGACCAGATTTCCCATAGCTAATGTACATACCACTGGATGTCTGTCTTTAATTTCAAATCATGAATTGTCACAATTTTCAGTAGGTCTCATGTTATTTTCTGATACCTGGGGTGACGAGAGAATACTTTGTGAAAGTTTGACACCAAATTTGCTTGATCGACCAAAACTAAACCTGGGCCTTAAAGGTAAATGACATGATTGGGGTAGTCCTCAACTTGGGCAGAAACTACTATAGAATCAAGTAAAGTATGTAAGGATTCTCCTGTGAAAATCTTGTAGTCAAAGTTGACTCATGGGCAAGTCCAAGCTATTTGCTTTCACATATTTCCAAGATGCCAATTTTTCAACTTCATGCAAATGAGTTGAGTTAGGTATCCATTTAAAGCTAAAACATTAAATTTTCATGAACTGATAAAAAGAAGTTGAAATCTGTACTCCATTGGTAGTAATCAATGAATACATTTGCATAAATAATGAGTCATAGTAACACGTGGGATATTAATGAATACATCATATTTGAATGTATTTCAATTGTTAGCAACATTTATGACCAAGCAGGTGCAGGGTCATATAGTACATGTATAAGGGAAGGGTTACCTACACTAAAAATGTCATTTCAACTAATTACATATGCAAATGAGGGACGTTCCAAAATTTGCATGTCCCATGCATTACTTTTTTAGGACAATTTGTTTTAATTACTTTCAGATGCATCATTGAATTTGATTGAAATTTTCCAAAGTACCAATTTGCCTTGGGGGATACCTAATACATAACACAAAAATTTGATCAGATCTATGCAATTAACATAATTGACTAATTAGTTTTGGTAACGCATGGGACAATGTGGTAACGTGTGGGACATAATGCACATTTTTGTTAAGAATCTTTAATATAAATGTCATTCTTGTTCCTCAATAATATGTTTTAAAACCTTACATGATGGACCAAGGACTACAATGACCTTCCTAAGGTGACCTGAGGTCTTGCAAACTCTCTGTGGTGCCCACAGAAAAAACATCAATTATACATTTTTTTTGCTTTTTGAGCCTGATATCTAGGCACCAACGGAGCCATGTGAATCAGTTGAAAAACTTTGCATCTTCTTGCCATAGAGTTAATTGATAGCCATAATGTGTCTCGCCCTAGTATGTTTACATTTGACCTTATACAGTGTATTTGACCTTTGACCCCAATTTAACATGGCGGTCTGTATGCATGTAGGTCTCACATAGGTAAATCAAGCCCCATAGAGATTAATGTTAAAAGCATCAACTTTGAAAATTCATTAAAAATCAGATATTAATTAGGGAAGATTGGAACCAACACTCAATGATTGAACAATTACTCCTCAATTGATGATCTTCAGGAAATGTATTGTTATGTTGACCAGCATTTTCTCAAGGGAATTCCCCTTATACAAATTCCTAGCATTTTCACAGCGATTTGTGCCTGTGTACTTGAATTTCAAAGCCGTATTCATGGGCACAAAAAATAGTTCCTACCAAATCAATCAATTTTTTTCATGGTAACAGCAATGAAGATCCACTTAACACCTATCAGAAAATTTTATTTAATACTTAATCAAATCCACCCCCTCTTGCCAGCCGCCCATTCAAATTAACATTTATTCTTCTTTGGGTTGGGTCGGATGCACTTTTTCTGGATTTCTGTGTTATTTACGCGCATGCAACCTGTAGGGCATCTACATGTACCATCCAAGTTAGTTACAATGGGCTGATACCAACCCCAGTAGAACAATTGCAGGTTTATTTTATGATTTGATCTCAATTGACCTTTGACCTACATATGTGATCTTTGACCTCCAAATAACATTGAAGTTCCTGTTAAGTATCTACCATCCAAGGTTGGTGACAAATGGGCTTGTGGTTAGAAAGTTACATGTACCTAGTTTTGGCCCTGTACCATTTCAGGAACCCTCTTTCCCCTCCCCATAAGAATCATTCCCACCAAGTTTGGTCTAAAACTCTAAATCCATCAATTGAAAAGAAAATGATGTTAATGTGAATTATTCACTAGGCCCTGCCGCCAACCTGTTGAACCCCCCCCCCCCCCCCAGGAGCCAAATCGGGCCTACCCTGTGGCGATTGGCAATGAGGAAGCAATTAATTTATCACATACAGTATACAGGTATCTACATAATACTGTGAATATTTCGGTATAGAGAAGAAGATATTTGAATATAACTTCTTTTGGCCCTTTAGGGCCCTGTCCCTGGGCCTGCGGCGGGGGGGGGGGCAGGTGTACTATTCTAGGGCCATTGAATCCCCACCCTTTAAGGATCATTTCTGCCAAGTTTGGGCTAAATCCAATAAATGTTCTACGCATATTATGCATGGGTAAAATTGTTCCACGCGTTACCATACATAGGGTTGCAAAGTGTCGGAAACTTTCCAGAAATTTTGGAAACTTTCCACGGAAAGTTTCCGGAATTTTCAATGGGCTGGGAATTTTGGGAATTTTCATTTTTATTGTATAAAATTGAAAATAAATATATTTTCGGAAAATGTAATCAGTATTCTGTTGTATAGCACTTCCTCACATGAATAAAATAGTTTTTACCTCTCTTTTGGCTTGCCTGGGCCTTTCATTATGATAAATTGGCCCAAATGAGAGAAAACACACATTACACATTCGCGTATGAGATGCATAATGTACACCGTAGTCTAATCTCACATTGTATGCAGTGCATGTACAATTTGTGCATGAAGAGAAAAATTCCACTGAAATGTCTTTTTCAATATGAGCAGACTATTTCAATTTCATCTTATTGCTACTTACATGTAATTCATAATACTATCTCCTCAAGCAGGCATATATCAGAAGTTTGGCTGGTTGAGCTGATATTACATGTACAGGTGGCAAACAAAGCCAAGTTATGAGTCAAGTAATGTTTATGTTTTCATAATTTAACTTAAAAACAAACATAAATCCCTGTTTCCATAACATTATTTCCTTTCTTTTTGTATTTGAGTATATGTTTTGATGTCACAACATTTCTGATATTAGATGAATGATCATTTTAATTTTCAAATTCAATTGCTGTACAACAATATGCAAAGTTTCCAAAAGTTGCCAAAACTTCCCAATATTTCCGGAAAATTTCCGAAAATTCCCATGGAAATTTTCCACACTGAAAATTCCCGGGAATTTTGCAACCCTAACCATACATGCGTTTGTAAACTTGACCTTGCAACCAAACAAGAAGTTGTATGTTCATGAAAGTTTGTACGTAATATGCTGGTTAGATGCTTAAGAAGATGGAACTAACCAAATTTTATTTTGCTTTTTAAATTCAGAGAGTTTTGAGAATAAAGTCAAAGTAAAGAAAAGCTGCAATTTTGTGGTCCCACGCGTTACCGATGAATAAATTAACATAAATTAAGAAGTGAGTGATTTCAATTATATCTATTGTGGGTAAAGATCCTTAGTACCTATTAGAATATACCCAAGGATTGGGATTTCAACACACCATATGGGGAAAGGGCCTGTTATTGCTTCCGATGTCCCATGCGTTACCACCGCAAAATAGCTTGGACTTGCCCTCATTCTAAAATAAACAATGTCAATATCACTCACAGCACAGAAACCTGCTTTGTCTCTCTCTATGGGGCTTATTTTTATCGTCCCCAGATAAAATTAAGATACTCTATGTATATGCTTGATTCTCCTGAAGTAAACAATCACACCTATGATGCAATATGCACTGACAAAACATTCATGTCAGTTTGTGGTGAAACATGTCCTTAACATTCTGCTTTCATATATTTCACTTGTTTTCAAGAATTTGTGTTGTGACCTCTGAATCATGCATGTTTCATCTGGATGAACATCATTCCTGTGTGTGTGGGTGTCAGGTGTTGGAATTCTCCCACAGATGTGGCCAATCTTGGTAATGATCCTAGGAAGAAAAAATGCATGTGATACATCAGATACAACCTAAAATAAAACTTGATATATTTAATGTTGAATATTGTATGGTTCATTTTGCGAAACAATTGCTCTTTTTTAGGCCACATGCTCAAAGTTACAGGAAAGGATATCACAGGTGGTTGTCAAGTTATAAACAACAAACTAGAGAAGTTCGACTGCACACAGTCAATGGGTATGCCTTCGCCCACTATGTATCAGCTAACAACATAATTATGGCCACAGGTAACACTCCTTACTGAAGTTATTGGCAGAAACTGTCATTTTGACACAGAGTTCATTGACCTTTGACCCCTGTGACTCCACCAAAATAGGCCTATATATATTTTTTTGGTTTTGAACCTAACTGCCAAATTGCATCAACATCTTAACCCTTTCAAAAAGTGATTGAAATGAGAGAAAGTTGGGAGGTGCAGTTTCACAGAAACAGGAGAAAAGAGGATTTAAAGATTACGTTTAATCAGGTGCACCATGCAGAAAGCACTTGTCCCCATAAATATGGTCTAAAAAAGTGCAAATATCACTGTTTTGGATTCATTTCACGCCACAAAATTTTGACAGGTGGAGAAAATATTACTTTTTTGGATGAGACAAACTTGAAAATTTGACTTGGTCAACCAAAATGATACATTTTGGTTTCTTACAAAGAATCATTATCTGCGACATTTTGTTGGTTTGGAGATGGGTGGTCACATGCACAAGTTCATTAATATCTTACCTCTACCTTTGACCTTTCATCTACATGAAATTATTTGTCATTTTTTTAAGATGTACTCGCCACCTTCATCTTTGATCACTACAATTGCTCAAAATAATATTTGTCTTTCTGTTACCGGATAAACCTTGATTTTGACCTGTAACTCAACCCAAATATTTCTCTTAAATTTTTTTTGCTTCTCACAACCTAATTATATCAACAGTTAGCACTCCTAACTGAAGTTATACGCAGAAACTGGTATTTTGACATGTTGACCTTTGACCCTGACCTTTGACCACTGGTATTCTACCTAAATATTTGTCTTTTATTTTTACACATTTACCTCCAAATTACATCAACAGTGAGCACTCCTAACTGAACTTACAGGCAGAAAATGACATTTCGGGACAAAGTTCATTGACTTTTGACCTTTAAGGATGTGTCCTAAAATCTAATTTATTCATCCTTGCCTAATGATTCAGCCTTGGTCCAAGTATCATTAAAATTCCATACGCAGTACTCCAGTAATCTTGTTCACAACAAAATGTGGACCCACAGACACACAGATGTACAACCCGAAAACATAACGCCTCCTGCTCCCTTACGGGGTGGAGGCATAAAAACCTAAGTGGTAAAATAGCAATTGTAACATTTTCTTTCCTTTACCAACACAACTTTTTCTGAAAACTGTTGTCATGAAGTTTAAACCTTGATTTTTCAATGGCTATTCAAACTTATTTACCATTGAACACTGGGCACTGCCATGTTGATTTTTCAACACTGCATTTCCAGGTTTTAAATACAGTCAACTCTGCCTAAGTCGAATTTCTTGGGACTGAAGAAAATGGTTCGACTTAGACAAAATTCGACTTATAAGGGGTCAAAAACAATAGAAAATACAGGAATGGGACCCAGTAAAGGCCTTCGACTTATACGATTATTCGACTTATGCGACTTTGACTTATGCAGATTTGACTGTATTGAGTTTGGGATTTGCAAGTCCATTACTTCCCTTCATTATCAATAACAAACGGTAATTTCGTACTTACAAATGGTGTGTTGAAATTTTGAGATCCACATACGTCACAAACTTATTGGTTTATCAGAAAAACTAATAATGATATGTTACCAGAATAGTTCTTTCCGCGAGTTTACATTTTCAGTTGCTCAAATTTCGCATCGCAGTTATGTGTATGTTTGTAATGCCAGTGGAGCACACCGATTGGTTATTTAAAGAATTAAACTCCGCATGACCTTCGGTTAATGGCTGATCAGCCAATTTGGGAACGCCCTGTGCACGTCGACGTCACTGTAAATTTTGAAGTTTAAATGTCCAGATTTTCACCAAAACTATGTATTCTGCCCATACTAATCATCACATTGTGAACAATTTCAGGTGATTTCATTCATTTTGCAGTTTACTGGCATGCAAATCCTGTTCTCTGTCTTTAAGTGAGGGTATATACATGTACATCAAGCTTGTTCATTGCATTCATTGCACGAAACAATTTGCATTACAGTGTATTTCAGGGTTTTTAAGAACAGTAAATGCCAGAATGTGTTTTGGGATTTCTATGTTTTCTATTTTCAAACAACTATAGCCATATAGCCCTTAATCCATTATACTCGCATTTGCATCTGGAGTTTATTTTTAAAAATACTCTCTGAGGTGAATTGCATGAAATTACACTTACCACATGTGAAATTCATGTCTTGTTCATCTGTAAATCCTCAACAATGCTTCAACCCCTGATCCCTTTGCATGACCGTAATAACCATCACAACTTTTAAAGGCCTTTCCAGAAGAGAACAGTATACAGTACCATACTGTATATTCAAGTGTCTCCTGTTGAGAGGAAAAGAAAAACTCATTGAATTACCAGAAGATAAACATTCTGATTTACCAATATTTTGACACAGCAAGTATCTTTTTTTTTTTTGGTAACCAGGTGAAGACATCCATTTTTCAATTTTTTTTTTGTCAGATTAAATCACTCATCATATCTACATGTACAGGGGAAAAAAAAAATACCCTGAAATCACAAATTTATGACACAATATAAAGAGTAGTCATGATTGGGTCGGTTCTATTGGTCCAGGACAAACTCTTGTTAGGTTGGATTATGAATGGGAGAAATAAAAATGCCTTTAGAACCTAAACTGGTTGAAAGATAAACCAAATGTACATCAGCTGAAGTGGATCTCCTGGCTGGGAGGATTTGTCTTACTCTTGAGTTTGTTTACTTAAGGAGAATCAAGCGTGAACAGGCCAGCAGTTTATTTTTATCAGGGCACGATAGATTTAATTGACTTGGAAGGCTACACTACTAATTTATTTGTTACAAGTCATACTGATGGACATTATTTTAAAATGAGTCAACTTTTGTCTATAAAATTTCCACAGTGGAATCCCTACATATTTGGACATAGATGCCCCTGCTTTTTTGTTTTGTTAGCATTTTTGATGGATTCTGATACTGTATACGCTGAAAATTTCGAGGTGGTTTTATTTTCACAAATTTCAAGACTTACTCAGGTCGTGATCACACTAGGCACATTAGATGTAGGGACATGGAGTCGACCCTAGGTCGAAACCACTTCCCCCGCTAGTGTGAACACAAAACAAGTGGTTTCGACCCTACATCGACTCCACATCCACGATGTGGATCGAAACTACCTCATTGAGGTAGTTTCGACCCTAGGAGGTGGGTTAAATTTTGTAATGTGAACGCAATATGTGGAGTCAATCTGGATCGAATCCACATATGATACAGTATTTGGTACCCTGGGGTACCAACTAGAAATCCGCCATTTTGTTGAATTATTAATTTATTTTTTAGCACTGTACCCTGGCTTACAAAATTATGTAAAAGTTATGAAATAAGTTTGAAAATAACAAATTTAGCTTCATTTTTACCCCATTTTTCGTAAGTTTATGCCTTTTTGTTGTGCACTTGCACAGCCTCTGCATCATAACCACTGATTTCAGCGATCATTACTTAAGAAAATACATTTTTGAACGCAAGAGGGCGCTGCACAACGTGGTACCCCGGGGTACAACGGTACCCCTGGGTATGGCGTGGTGCATCATATACCGGAAGTGACCTAACGCTTTGCTCCACTCATTCCTCTCGGCCTGCATCGTCGCCGCAAAGCTCAGTCCCGCTGTAACAATCATGCGGAGTAGCATTTGCCTTTGATGGCACTGAAAGAATCATGTATTGCAATACATTTGTAGCAATCTAAAATTTTTTGCACAGATCGGCGGAATACGCATTTCTTATGGCGAAATGCCAGTGTGCAAATATTTGACACACACGGCAAATTACAGTGTCGTCACTCTGATTATCGATATTCCAATTTGTTTCCGTGGTGAACGACGCTCACTGTCCGGGTTCATTCCTAAACATCGGGTAATGGGTTTCGCACACTTAACGTCATGACGTCGTTCCGATGTGGTGATTATGCGGTAGATGTGAACAGCGACACAGATGTGGATCGACACCACTTCCCTACCTAGGTTACGAAACCCACATATGATGTGAATGTGAAATCATACGAGACCTAATGCAGCAAAAAATTTCACTTAATGAATGTCTGTACAAAGTGAATT
>JZLH01S0608712.1:15702-27639 GCA_001188425.1 Eucidaris tribuloides | reverse complement strand
AGGCGACGCCGGTGACGTTAGCATGCGGTCATCTACAGTATCGGACGATCGGCCACCGAATGAGTTCTATCTGGAGGTCCCTCCAATTAGCAAGGAGAGTATCATAACCACGTCGTCAGGCTTACGAAAATAATTTGTGCCATCGCCACTGAATATGTCTTTATGTCTCGAGACCTCTACACTGCAAACACGGGGGTGTTAAATTTAACACCAATGGTGTTGCACAATATGAATACCGGAAAAGTGTTAATTTTTTCAACATCCATGGTGTTGAAGCCAATGCTGTTAGTGTTTAAAATAATTCGTTTGGTGTTAAAATAACACCCGTGGTGTTAAAATTTACACCGTGTCTGGTATTCATATTGTGCATCACCCTTGGTGTGAAATTTAATATCCAGTTTTTGTAGTGTACGGCTATTGGTTTGGTTTGTAGTCCATTGGCTGGGTGGGTTCCCGTGTACATGAAATGTACCCTAAGTTACTCACCACAGGCATGGACTAGACCATCAGACATAACAAAAAAGTGAAGGTAGATTTTTTCTACCCCCGGCACTTTTTTCGCTAGAGGGCGTTTTCAAAATGGCCTCCAAAATGCCATTTAATAGCATATAATGATGATTTCATAGGCAATATTTGGGGTGAAATTGCAAAAGTTTTCAGTGTTTTCCTATATATTTTGATGTCAAATGTATAGAGTGGTCAGATTCACTAATTGACTGTATTCCCGATAGAGGGCGCTTTTCGAAATGGCTGCCAAATGTCATTTAATACCTTAAAATGACGTTTTCCTAGCCATTATATGGGGTAGGATGGCCCAATTTTCAGAGTTTCCCTATTGGTTGATGTAAAGTGTACAGAAGGGTCAGATTCACCAATTAACTGCATTTCTGATAGAGGGCGCTTTTCAAAATGACTGCCAAATGCCATTCAATACTTTAAAATGATGTTTTCGTATCCACAATATGAGTAAAATCGCCGGTTTTTCAGTGTTTTGCTACATTTGTTGATGTCAAATGCATAGAGGGGTCAAATTCAGCAAATAAATGCATTCTCGATAGAGGGCGCTTTCCAAAATGGCCATGAAATACCATTTAATACATTAAAATGACCTTTCAATATTCTCTACATGCGGTGAAATGGCCACTTTTTCAATATTTTGTCAGATATATTTTGTCAGATTCACCAACGACTGTATATTTGTTATAGTGGGCGCCTTTGAAATGGCTGCCAAATGCCATGTTTTATGTAGTAATGACCTTTTCATAGCCATGATGATATGGTGTAAAATCGCCAAATTCTTCAGAGTTCCCTCAGTTGATGTAAAATGCATAGGTCAGATTCACCGTAAATCTATCCCTGGGCAATTTTCAAAATGGAAATAGCATATAATAACATGTAAGCAGCCACTACACTGTTGTAAGTGGTTTACAATTTCGTTTCCCACTATTTGTTGATATCTTAATCCAAACGAAATTAATAAATCGGTCATACAACATAATTGTTCAGAATTATATACAGTAGCAACAACTTGTAACTTTGATAAGCAGGCCTGTTCTGTCATTGGGGTTCATTATTTCAAGCAAACTGGAGAAAAATAAGGATAAAGGTTACCACGATTAGCCTCACATTTTGTATGAAGAACCCTTCGGAAACTTGTCAAATATAGGAATTCATTAATAGGGGCCTACCTACCTACATGTACTTTTTATTTATCATGTGAATTTTAAATGTGACGTGCTGGGATTTTGCAAGAGGAATTATTTTCTATTGGATCCTATCGGATCTATTGGTCGCACATTTGGTGCACTGGTGCAGGTCACACATTTGAATGGCACAAGATCGAGTACACAGCTGGTAGTCAAAATGAATGCCTATATGGTAATCCTGATTTTGCCCCGTTCGCTTTGGGTTGATGAACCATAATGGCTTAACTTACCTGCTTAACAAGACTTAAAGGTTGTTTTACTGTATAAAATTCTGAACAATTATGTTTTTTCGGTAAAGAATGAAGCCTCGTAAGAGTAACAAAAAAACACTAGTATTTTGTTGGATTAAGACATCGACAAATATTGGAAATCATCAAAAATTTAAGCCATTTCATAACATTGAATTGACTGCTTATAATTATGTCATTATGGTATTTATTGCCCATTTTGATAATTGCCCAGGAATAGAGTTTAAATTGTTGAATCTGATACATTTTACAAAATAATGATAAAAGGGGGCCATTTCACCCCGTACAGTGGATATTGAAATGTCATTTGAATGTGTTAAATGGTATTTGACGGCCATTTTAGAGAGCGCTCTCAATTAGGAATACATTAATTTGTTTAATTTTACATCAGTAGGGAACTCTGAAAAACTTGGCCATTTCTCACCATGTCATGGCTATGTAAAGGTCTTAATGTATGACATGGCATTTGGCGGCCATTTAAAAAATCGTCCATTAACAGAAATACAATTATTTGTTGAATCTGACCCCTATATACATTTGACATTAACACAATAGGAAAATAATGAAAAAAGGGGGCCATTTCACCCCACATAATGGCGATTGAAATGTCATTTCAATGTGTTAACTGGTATTTGGTAGTCATTTTGAAAAGCGCCCTCTATCAGGAATACAGCTTATTGGTGAATCTGACCCCTATATACATTTGACATCAACCATTAGGGAAACTCTGAAAAATTGGGCCATTCCACCCAATATAATGGCTAGGAAAACATCATTTTAATGTATTAAATGGTATTTGACAGACATTTTGGAAAGTGCCCTCTATCGAGAATACATTCATTGGCTGAATTTGACCCCTCTATACATTTGGCATCAACAAATTGAGCAAAACAATGAAAAACCCCACCGATTTTACCCAAATAGTGGATGCGAAAACGTCATTTTTATGTATTAAATGGCATTTGGCAGTCATTTTGAAAAGCGCCCTCTATCAGAAATGCATTTTGTCGGTGAATCTGACTCTTCTGTACACTTTAGGTCGCGGACTCCTAATTATTTGCTCCATAGGAACGTGTGTTATTTCAACCGACTTCGGCCATCGATTTCCTAACCTTTTAGATTACCTCAGACCTTTTCCCTTTCATATGTTATCAACCAACTCAAGATCTTTCATTTCAGTTTCAATTTCAACCATGTTTCCCAATAAACTTTTTGCTACTCTCCTTTCAAATGGAACACCCCATGTCACGCAAGCACAGAGATCAGGCAATATGCTAAGCAGCCATTTTGCTACCTTGCAACCAAATTCATCCACGAAATGCTGAAAATCAGCAAAATAACCTCAAATCCAGCTCAGTGATTCTGCACACATTGCTTGCGTCAAATCTAGCATTCACGAGGCAAAACAAATTATATTAATGGCACAATCACCCGTCCAAACATCTTTTTATTGGAACTATGTCTGGGGGGACCCGCGTATGTACAAAAAAAATGACTACATAATTAATTAGGAGACCGCTACCTTTACATCAACCGATAGGGAAACTCTGAAAATTGGGCCATTCCATCCCATATAATGGCTAGGAAAACGTCATTTTGAGGTATTATATGACATTTGGCAGCCATTTCGAAAAGCGCCCTCTATTAGGAATACAGTAAATTAGTGAATCTGACCACTCTATATATTTGACATAAAAATATATAGGAAAACACTGAAAATTTTTGCAATTTCACCCCAAATATTGCCTATGAAATTATCATTATATGCTATTAAATGGCATTTTGGCGGCCATTTTGAAAACGCCCTCTAGCGAAAAAAGTGCCGGGGTAAAAAAAAATCTAGCCTCACTTTTTTGTTATGTCTGATGGTCTAGTCCATGCCTGTGGTGAGTAACTTAGGGTACATTTTATGCACACGGGAACCCACCCAGCTAATGGACTATTGGTGTCAGGCTTGACATCTTATGCTGAAATAATTTTCAATGTGAGCTCTTGGTCTTGAGATTGTTGGTTTGGACGACTTTACCTGAATATCACAGATTTCAAGTTTGACGGATAGAGGGGTGCTTTTGGAAGGCAGTTCCCTTAATTCTCCGCCATAAAATTCAAAGTTTGATAAAGTGAATTGTTACCCGCTATTTAGAATGAATCAATTGGCAATTTTAATTCATAATAGAAATGTCTGATGGAATCTAGATTCTAGCAAAAGCACAAACAGTTTTTTTTTTCTGAGTGAAGAGGTTGGGGGATTTTGCTTCATAATTGCAATTTTCATAACGCTACTAACATAATATTTTCATCATCATGTCTGTCACCCAAAGGCTTTGCTCATGATGCCACTGCATGTAGGTAAATCAGGTCAATTCAATTTAAACTTTATTATCAATTTCAAAGAAGACACAGGTACATAATTATAAATCAATATAAGACAAGAGGTGAAAAAGAAAATAAACATGAAAAACAGCACGAGTAAATGTGGACAGATGAGCAATCTCTTTATCAAATAGCTAAACAATTGGTAAATGGTACATGGGCTAGACCAAAGCCAAAATTCAAACTCGTAAAATTTCATGCGCACCTCAATAAGACAAATAGTAACTGTACTTGCTTTACTTGTGAATTTGTCTAAATACATAATTATGAGTATTTTGTGTATAGCATTATTCAGTTGATATATATATGTATAGATTTGACGCCACTACTTAACGCGGCTTTGTACGAAAAGGCAACGATTAATTCATTTCCATATTAGCCTGTTCTCTACGTGACTGCAAAGTATTATTGAGTGTTCAGTTTAAACAATAATCAAGATACAAACTTTCACATATTCATGTATATGCTTTAGACTGAAATTGCAAGACATTATGCAAGTGTATTGTTTCAGAGTCATTAAAGTAAACGGATGAAACAATTCCATTCTATTATATGGTGAAGATATACTCCCATAGTTATTGCAGAGATCGGAGGCGCAACGTTACGGTAAAATTTAAGGGAGGGCGATATATTTCATTCATTTCATTTCATTTCATTTCATTTATTTATTTCGTATTCCAACAAAACAATAATTCACAAAATATAAACAAGAATGAATAAAAATACAATTGTTCAATAGTTTTGCTAAATAATACATATTCGCAATATACATGTATCACCAATGCTTAGGTTACAATTTATTATTACAGAAATACGAGGAGGCCTACTAAAAAGAATGCCTGTAGAATTTGTAGGCCCCCCAAAATGATTAATATGTACTGGTTTACTTGTCTTACTTTAAATGTGAAATATGGCGAAGTGTAAAAAGAACCAATCAGAAGACTAAAAAAAAACACGATAACGAAACGATACGTGAATCAAGATTAGTGCATTAAACAAAAACAAAATCAAAAACAAAACGAAAGTACACACATACATGTACAATGAGCAATTGAATATACAATAAAATCACGTGGTATTCGATATATTTGAAAAAAAAGTAACTTTTGAAAACATTTTATGACTACGATCGTAATTACCCCCCCCCCCACCCACACACACAACAAAAATCAAACAAACAAACAAGCGAACAAACGGGTGCTACTTTTATTACAGGCATACATACGATTTGGTTTAAATGAATAATTCAACTATAGGGTGATCGAATCGTTGCTGAAATTGTGTCTATTGTACACACCTGAAATATTTTTGTAGAAGGAGTTTGATGACATCATGTTTTTGAGTTTTATGAAGGTGTTTAAGCATTTTAAAATCAGACAAAAAAAAATCCCGTTTTGAAAGATATTACATTCAAATTGAAGACTTATACCTATAAAAGTCCTGCCCACATTACGCCTTACCCTTAAAAATACAGCATACGTAAAAATATACAAATGAATTGGATGTTTTAATGAATCAAACATGGCGTAGATAGTGCAATAATTTCAAAGAGAAAATGGGCGTCAATTCTGTAATTATATTCTTTACCCAGAGACTTGTACATCGTAATGTTTAAGTGAAAAAAAAAATCCACGTTGTCAACTATATCAGTGTCATGCCTGTGGGCAACAGTGATACATACACTTTTACATTTGCAATGTCACATAATTGACATTACATTTTCATACTTATTTTCGTGTGAGGCAACCATGGCGTAGACAGTGCAATAATTTCAAACAAAAATGCGCATCAATTCTGTACATAAATATACTCATTACCCAGAGACATGTATAACGTAATACTTCAGTGGAAAAACAAAGTTAGTACTATTTTCCACTTTGTAAACTATACAAGTGTCGTAAAATTAGAAGTCAAATGCCTGTTAGCCAGAGTGTTTTGATTTACTTTTTTTAGCTCCTGTCAAACTTGTTATTTGCTATGTAAATTGACGAATGAAATAATAATTACAATACTACTACTACTACTACTACTACTACTACTACTACTACTACTACTACTACTACCGATAATAGCAATAATAAGGAATTTGATGTGTATTTATCATATATTATTACGTTTGATTATGATACATAGACTTTTACATTTGTACTAAGACATTGTGATACTTACTTTCGTATGAAATAAAATGTGCATTGTGTATTATAATCTATTTTTGACGCGTGTAGTCATTTTGAGATTGTGATCATTAACATTCATTAACTATAACAAAAGCAGAAGAAGAAGACGTAGAAGAAGAAGCAGCAGCAGCAGAAGAAGAAGAAGAAGAAGAAGAAGAAGAAGAAGAAGAAGAAGAAGAACAAGAAGAAGAAGAAGAAGAAGAAGAAGAAGAAAAAGAAAAAGAAAGGGAGGGTACATCACCGTCTTTCTCCACTGTAACTTTGTTTTTACCACTTTGCATCCAAGATTTGTAATCGTCGTATAAAGGTTATTATTGATACACTCGGCACCTGCGGGTGGGTTAACGACACTGCAGATCAGTACGGTGGCTTTAAAGGTTGTCATCTGACACTTCCAGACTGTAAGGTGGCTTTAAAGATTGGGGGTTTTATTTGAATACGAGGTGTGACAAAAAAGAAACGAGAATGTGACAGCCACGCTCATGACGCTGTGTCTATCGACCCACCGCCCATTTCACTGTGTTGCCCATTGCCCAACATCTCATCAACATTCTGCTATAATATTGTCCACCTATCTCACGCTTTGCCCCTTTCTCGGGCTGTTAAGTAGCACGCCCCTGCTTCGCCCCGTCACGATACGAGAAGTTGGACAAACATGTAGCGGGGAATCAATTTGAAGTTCCTGGGTCATCTGGGCAGACGCTGAACAGGTGTCTCGAGCTTCTCCAGGAGTCGTATGGCGAAGATCCTGCCTGCTATATCTCCTTTTCGGTTGGGCCCCCTCCCAACTGAACCAGAAACTTCAGTTTGATTCCCTGCTCTGTGCAACCATCGTGACGGGGCTTAGATAGGGCGAGCCACTTGACAGCTCGAGGAAGAGGCACAGTGTGAGTTAGGTGAACAATATTATGGCAGAATGTTGATGAGATGATGGGCAACCCAATGACATGGGCGGTGGGTCGATTGACATTGCGTCATGGGCGTGGCTGTCACAGTCTCGGGGTTTTTTTTTGTCACGCCTCGTACCGTGAGAGTTTGCTATTCCGAGCAATATGCTAAATTCGGTTGTTTTTAAACATTCGTGTAATTTTACCCCTTTCACAAAAGACTACAAAAAATTGAAATTAATGACAATCAAAAATCAAACTTTAAATCCTTACAAGGTAATGTACCTGGTTGAATGTTATCTTGTTGGTGGTGTGTATGTCTGTGTGCATGTGCCCTTTGTGTGTCAGTGTGTATTTGTATGTATCAGTGTGTTTTTGTCAGTGTGAGTGTGTGTGTGTGTGTGTGTGTGTGTGTGTTGTGTGTATGTTTGTGTTGGTATGTGTGCGTTGAGTGTCGGTTGGTGTGTGTGTTCTCGTGTGGGCCGGTGTTGGTGTGGTGTTAATGTGCGTGTTGGTGTGTGTTGGAGTGTGTATTGATGTGTGTGGTGGCGCGTGTGCGAGTGTGTGTGTGTGTGTGTGGGGGGGGGGGGGAGAGATATCCTCTCTATGTGATTTATGTCCATGACCAGAACAACAAAAACGCTCATAGACATTGTTAACAATGCTCCAGAAAAATCTGAGCTTCATGATCCCCATGCTACGGGTGTCTCGGAAAAGGTCAAAGGATGAAGCCCTGAAAAAATGTAGTTCAAAACGATCAAAAAGTGCGGTTGAAAAAGTGAAAAACAAAAAGTCCCTTTTTGACAACATCACGTGAGGTGATTTCCTTCCTGTGTTTCTTGTCTTTCAGCCATTTTACGGCATGGCTTTTGGATAGAATAGACGTGCTGTTTTTATTGTAGTTCGCGAAAATTATTCACTATCGCAAACAAGGCCTACTGATACTATTGGAAATGCTGTACTCGTTCCCAGAAGTAAGTTGACAAATGTTTGTATTTTATATTTCTTCTTCTCAGGGTACTTTTCCCTTTGGTGAAGTTTGCGTCATTATTTTATAATTATATGTATAACGTTTTTACAGAAGTGCCACATATTATGTTTGTAGCCTATATTGTTTGGTGAATAGTACTCCTTTATTCATACTGTAGATACATAATTATAATCGTTTGAAAGGTTGCTGCGTATGTTTTAGAAACCGAGATCGAAACTCTAATAGTGCGGAATGTATCCACGAAGGTGAGTGATGATTTTAATGATAGTTTATTTTTAAAAAGATAAGGGGTATTAAATGTTCGCCAATGACTATTTGGGGTATTATTCATACTATACTACATGTATCTGAAAATAGTGAACCACCGGTGTACTTTGTAAATGCAGTCGTTAAGATTATTTTGTTTCAAATATAGTGACTTTTAGATTTTCGATCACTAGGCCCCCGCATGCAACAACTATAAATTGTGGCTGCCAAGGTTTCTTAGTACACTTTTGCTTTTACCTCCCTTGTATTCCAGGTACATAAAGTTGACGTGTTTTGTACAACTTTGGTCTAATACCATTGGATGTTCACCTTGTACAAACCGTGATGTGAATACAACTGGCCCCGGAATCATTTCGATAGCACTAAAGAATCAAAAGACTTTTCATGGACTCCTGCTCCACCAATTATGTTTATCTAGGCGAAAATCAGCTGTATCTTCTACAAGCACATTTAGGATACATGTACATTGACAAAGTGTGCAAATATCCTGCAAGGCTCATTCAAAAATGGGAGAAGTTTCGCTTCCCACCTACGGCAGCCTATTTTTGTTTGGTGCTCATCATTCTATATTGCTACGCAAAAGCATGTGAAACAAATTGCACCTGTTCTGACGAAGATGCCTTCAAGACTCAGGGGTGTGTTGCCCGCGCAAGGTGTGTGTGCTCTGGAATAGGTACCATAGGCATACCGGATGAATACCTTGATGTAGAGCATCTCATACTAGAATTTACCGAGCGAGTCGTCATTTATGAAGGAAGTTTACCTTTATTTCCGAGACTTGAGACGTTGAACGTTTCAGGCATACGTAATGTCCAACCCGGTGGCTTTAAAGGGCTGGAAAATCTGGATGAGCTATGCCTACATAGTAACTTCATGAGAGTGTTGGAACGGGGTATGTTCAAGTATCTCCACAAGTTACGTGTGTTAAGGGTGGAAACGAATGGGAGTCAGATACAACAACTGGAAGAAGGTATCTTTAGCAATCTCACCAGCTTAACAAACCTGTATCTCAAAGGAAACTCCATATGGGATGTTTCGACGGAGACTTTCCGCGGACTTGTCAGTCTGATCGAACTCGATCTATCGGAGAATAAGCTGTATCGACTCAATGCGCACACTTTCACCTACATGACCTCACTGAAAATTCTACGTCTGAACGACAACTTGATAAAATTCATTTTACGGCATGCTTTTGATAATTTGCATAAATTAGAGAACCTACATCTCGAGAACAATTTGATAACGAGCATGTCAGAGCCCAAGAACTTAAGCTATGACGTTTCTGCCGGGGACAGTTATCGCCACATCACCGTGTGGTTGCACGGCAATCCCTTACAATGTGACTGCCGTTTAAACTGGATTTATGAGTGGCTGAATATCAGTGGAAATCATGTCGACGGATCATGTCAATTCACACACGATGTGGAAAACGAGCACCTGGAATTTGTGTATGCGAGAGGCCTTTCGCAGTGCCGTCCAAACGGTTCAACGATCAATGTTGAACAAGGACAGCGAATAGAACTGAGATCTTCTTTCGTTGGTGGCGTGTGGAATACCCCAGAAGGAAGTGTCTTCAAGACCCACGGTCAATGCCAAGACCCGTTTTCCATGACGGACACCGGATCGCTGGTACTCTGGAAAATGACCTTCGAACGCGAAGGCTTGTATAAATGTACATCAGCCGATGGGTTGGAGCATGTCACATACCAACTGAAAATGCACTCTCCAGTCCCAATTATTGTAGGAGTTGCTGGAGGTGTAATTGTTCCAACTCTGATCGTACTTATTGTCCTCTTTTGTTGTGTACGCCGAAGACGTCCGGCGGGTTATGGAGAGTTGCCGAGAGACCCCGTTCAAACGGACCAGGACGAGGATCAACATGAAGCCGGAGGTGGTGGCGAATCCGGGAGCGAAGCTCCGCATGAGGGGCGTCAACGCCAGGCCGCTAGAACGCGGTCGCCTCCTTTTTCGGACAGCTCAGTAAAACGTACGTAGATGAACTTCATATCCACAAGAGAATATTAGAAGTACACCGTCATCAGGATTAGAGAAATCGCATTAATTTCTGGATGGATCGGGGCAAAATGGTGTTGTATCGATCGCCACTGATGTCTCTGAGCCCATTACTGCTTGCCTTAATTGGTCTTCCTCTCAAGCTGAAATCTTATGCTAAACTTAAGGCCTCCATTTTTCCGTTTTACAAAATCGAATTTCCCTTTTTCGTGTTTTTCAAATTTCTCATTTTTTGTGATTCCGCGTTGATCAAAATCACACCATGCGCGGTATATAGTCTGGCTTCCAGACGCAAGAACTTCTTTTTTCTTTTTTCATAGAGAAATTAGGCCTACGTTGATCAGTTAACTGACTTGAACTATATTTTCTGAGCCTCTGAGGTAGATTTCTGCCGTCGGCAGTACTCAGAGGGAGAAAAGTCGCAGGATCTGAAACCGAGACTAACCGGTATATTACATTATACATGTACTTGCATGATTACAACAAAAAATTAGCGTATTTCACATCTGAAGCCGACCTTCAGCGTCACTGTTCAAATATAGCGTTTACTATAATTATTGAAATTACTCTAATGCTTGGTAGTGGTATTATTTGGTTACACAATGATTTTAGACATTTCAATATTTGTTTATTTGTAACTTACTAACAATTTTAAGTTATCACCTCAGCATTTGATGATTTCGCGATTTTCTGCTTGACACTAATTCCCATTTCCGACGTATCGCGAGGAATGTAGGCTTTAGATAAACTAAGCATTCATGTCACGTACGGTCTTGGTCTTAGGATTTTTGATCTGGACAAGTTAACTACACTGTAAAAAAATTTGTTTAGTTTCTAAACACCTAACTAAACACTTTTCTGTGACAGATTTAAAACACTGCGACGCGTTTATATATTGTACGCGTTTAAGAGCCTAAACACATGCTGTGTTTAGTTTCATCACGCCCAAGTGTGTTATAAAAACAACATGTTTAGTTTTTTAAATGTTTGTAATATGTTTAAAAATAAAAACATCTATACTGTGTATAGACTAAACACCAAATGTTTACTCCGTAATCACACACATTGTTTAAATACTAAACACCTCAAAGTCACATAAACACCCACTATGTTTAAGATCTAAAACACTGAACAAAAAATAACACGACACACTGTTTAATTTGTAAACACTAGACACGTTTATTCGCTGTGACAGATTAAAAACACTGCGACACGTTTATTCGTCATTTCTGTGTTTAGTTTCAGAACATGTGTTTAATTTTCATAAATAAATTA
>JZLH01S0608712.1:1949-12871 GCA_001188425.1 Eucidaris tribuloides | reverse complement strand
CACGGACTGTCACGTTTGTCCAGCCCGTCCTCCCGCGTGGTCTCACGTCCATCCCGTTTTGTCCACGGTGGCCTGAAACGTGGTTGCCGTGGCCGCCGGGAACATAGTGTAAACGAGCCTTAAACGTGTATATCAGCATCATGTGCATTTACTATATCTTTACATTGTTTCCAGATGATATTATAAATAAATACATTTTCTTATGTTGATTTGGTAACTAAAAATAAAATCAATGAATAAATGTGTCTTGCAATATTATGAAGTTAATTCGTAAGTTCTCGTTAACCCTTTTTACACTTTTATATTTGTAATATCACATGTGAAAGTGAACTTTGATAATTATTTCAGTTTCAATGTATTGGTTTCGGCCTTTTTTCTCAAATATAACAAAAGTCACATGTTCACGCGAGATGAACAAAAATAATTGTTTAGTCATATAGTATATACATTGATATAAAAAAATGTATGACTTATTTAACATTATACCAAGAAAAATTGTTAAGTAATGCTTAACGTTCTATCTTCTGTAAATAGCGTGGCAGTATTTTTTAAACGAAAGAATTATTGCCAGCATCGTCACAAAACGTGTTAAACTTAATCCTGTAACAAACTCTTCGGATAAGTTTCCATGTAGAATAATGTGTGTACAGGGACAGAACGGATACAGATGAAGACAAAACGGCGCAGGGCTCTCGTTTACAGCGAAGCATTTATCTCCCCTGGACGTAGTCTATGAGGAATTGGCATACCAAAGTTTCCAATGTGCAGTCTCTGGCAGCCATTGTCTATTTCTGTTGTGTGGAGACTGAACACACACTCTCACACACACCATTTGATTTCTGTACAGTTTAAATTTCAAAATGGAGTTAAAGCATTGTATTTTTTTCTATCTAATATATTTCCAAGTAAACAAATCGAATGTCCTTTCCTCGTGATCGATTAACATTTGTAAAAGCACAGAAAATGATATGGGTATAGGGGTTGGCGTGAAAGAACTCAGAAACGTATCGCGGGTGTTTATTGGAAACCGATTTTTGGCATTATTGCCTATATATTTGATTTTCAGTCTTTTCAACCATGATGAAATTGTTATTGTTGTTGTTTTTAATGTATATATATATATATATATATATATATATATATATATATATATATTGTACAATAAATGAACGTATTTCATATGTGTGTAATCACTTGTTTGTCGTGTGAACACATCAAATTTCCTTAGTTCGTCGGTTGTCTGATACACTCTTAAAAATACCGGGTCAGTCTGACTCGGAGAAAAGATCCGTTGGGGGCACACCCGGAAAAAGGGTCAATTTTAACCACATTCCCTGTCAAGTGTGACCAAAATCCAAGTCAGGTTGACTCATATTTTGGTCAACCTTAACCAGGAATTTGGTTAAAATTGACCCTTTTCCGGCCTTGTGCCCCACGGAATTCTTTCCGAGTCAGTCTGATCCGGTGATTTTTTTTAAGAGTGTAGATTGGGCCCTATGGCATATGTTCCCGGCAGAAGAGCCTTAATAGTAAATGTTGTCTAATTTGAGAAATATTGCCTTATTTGATATTTGCACCTAGCATACCGACCGAAAAATCTCGAAATATCCCACTACTTTGATTTCATGTGAAAAGAGCCAATGGTTTCAACGATATTAGTGTTAAGGCCCTTCTGCCTGGAACATATGCTAAGACCGTTCTACCGGACAACCGACGAGGTTTTTTTTTTTACATTAATTTGGACAATAAATAAAAAAAAATGAATTGAAATTGAAATTGTATCTTTTGAGGGAACGGTTGCGCCGTGTATGTTTAGTGCAAAATAAGTGCTCATCGAATTTAAAGAGGGAGACAAACCCCCTTATAGGTATTTTAAAATCTCTCCCATTTTTACATTTTTATCACTACACTGTAATACTGAGGGAAGGGGGGTCCCTGCCGTTTTACCTCCCTGCTTAACTGCCCCTCATTGTGATCCCGTTCCCTCGGTTTCGTCACCAAGGCCGAACTCCGATTTATACTTTGGTCGCCTTGGTCAGTAATTGCTGTAGAACACAATTAACTCATAATTATTAATGAGATTAATGTGTCAACGTTTATTGATTAAACGTTATTCTGCACAATTATTGTACAAATTATGTCTGAATTATTGATGGTCATCGTTCAGGATAAATCAATTCACCATCAAAATATCCCCAATCCCCTTTCTAAAACAACAAACGTTTGCTATTTCAGGAGGACAGAAAGCGTGGATTTTGAGGTCACTGGAGTATGGAGATTGCAATGGCGTCAAATTGGGGGTTGGGGCACGTGATCCCCCATGAGATTAGATCATGGAACAGAGACGCTTACATTGATAAATTTGTGTGTTTATGTTCGTTTCCGACCTCCAAATTATTTGAATCTTTCGTTTCTCCCCCCCCCCTCCATGTTTGGTTCATTCATTTCTGCCCCACCTTCAATGATTTGCCCATCACGACACTGGAAGTATATTAATGTTTCAGTGAATTTCACGTTCTTCGATTCAGTGAATATACATTGCATACTCCTCTCCCCTTAAAAGAAACTTGTTCAGCAACAAAAATCCAAATAAATTCATAAAAATACACAAACAGACCGTTCAGTGTACGGTCGATGTGGACGACTTCAACTTCAGCAGTGATGTTGCTTCTCTCTCGATCTCTCTCCACCAGTCGGAGCCCCTCATCCGAGTGATATACATGATACGGGCGGGCTGTTTTTGCAAAAGGAGGTGTTAACATCTCGAAAACACTCCCCATTTTTTTTCTCAAAAACACACACTAAGAAAAATAGGTTCAACTTCGCACCTTTAAAGGTGTAGACCAATTTCACACCTTTACAGTTGCAACTTTGCGCCTTCCTGAAAGGTGCAAAGTTGCATCTGAAAGGTGCAGAATTGCACAATAGAAAATAAAAATGTATTATTCTTTTTCTTGCAAACTGTGTGTGTGTGTGTGTGTAAACCGCAATTTACGTTCATTCGAGTGTTATTTATAGCATTTGCATTATCATAATGCAGTTTATTGACATCTACAAATATTTAAAAACTCGTACATATATGACCCTGCTGGGGCTCGAACCTGTGACCTTCCGGACGTGAGGCGGGCGCTCTACCCACTTACCCATTACCTGAAGCCGTGAAAGTGTTGATCTTCACTTGATTATATTGTGTTGAAGCCGAAGGTGCATTATTTTCATCCTTTAAAGGCAGTGGATCTCTTTTGCATGCCTAAAAATTAACATTGTGTAAATACAATGTCATTTAGAAGAAAATGCCATCTGGGAACCTTTAGCAAAATTTAGGAGCTAGAAACTCAAGTTTTAGTGGAATTATAGTAACCGTTAGACTCAGATTTGAATTTTTTTCTCGCGAGAAAACAATCCTACCATAGAACGTACACTAAACGGCTATTGTTTTTCTTTTGCATTTTTTAAATTCTAGGCAATCACTGACCCCCAGATTTCACAGACATGCCCTTCATCAATAGCCTAAGGGCATGAGTTATCTTTTCCTGGTCTGCGGGGATGTTTGGAAATGAGATCCACTGCCTTTAAGGTGCAAACTTGGACCTACGGGCCGTATTCGTAATATATTCAAATTCCATGCATACCTTTTAAACAAAGGCTGTTCTTGATGACAACCTAGAAGCTTGTCTGAGCTTGTTCGACATAGAAAATAGTATAATGTATACAAGTTGCATTTTCAGTACTGAATTTGAAATCATAGAAACAGATGAAGGAAATAGCTCATCACCAGGCTTCAGAAGAGAAAACATCCATACATTTGAATACATTATGAAAGTGGTCCATTGGAGGCAAAATGTACACCTAAATGGTGCAAACTTGCAAACATGATGGAGTGGGGCGAGCGCTCGGCCTTGAAAGGTGCAGATTTGCTCGAATACCGCGGCAGAATTTCCGCAAAGTTGCACCTTGTACGCAACTTTATTTTTTAGTGTGCGCCCTCCTTTTAAATCCCTGTTTCAGACAAAACTAAATGCTGTTTGGCCACGAGTGGATATGATTTGGCAGTGAAAAATTCTCCCTTTAGACCTAACAACCTTGTTTTTTTTAAATTTTAGTTGTTGGCTTTTCGTTTCACTGTTGGCTGTAAAAAATCTCCCGTCAGACCTGACATTTGTTTTCTACTTTTTGGCTGTCCACTTTGCTGTTTGGCCGTGAACGGTCATGATTTGGTCGCGAAAAAATCTCTCGTTGGATCTGACAACCCCCTCTTTTTAGTTTTTAGCTTTTCACTTCGATGTTTGGCCTTGAATGCATATGAACGCACCCCCGAAAAATCCTACATAAGCCCATATGAACAGGGTTGTTCAGATGATTAACAAGACAATGCGTGTACATCGATTTAAAATTGACATTTATATCAATAACACGTCTGACGCAAAACACCCAACTCTCGTTCGGTCTTTCATTAAGAAGAATGATTTAAATAAAGAAACGTGTTTCTTTTATTGACAATCCTCACCTGGTAAATAGACTAGGATCGATAACAAGAGTGGGGTTTGGTTTCTTTGCTTTTTCAGGTGTTCCATTTGGGCTGGGCGGGTGTATGTTGCAAAACGCCCTCGGGCTCATCCCAATTGCCACTCCATAACATAACGATTTAATTGACAATTTACCTTATATACAGCAATGAGTGAAAATGTTCATTCTTTGAGGAATCATTTTCTTAAAGTGAATTTGGAGTGAACATATGTGCTTTTCGGTCAATTTAAAGTGACCTCCGTGATCACTCATCAGGGATCCCGAGTAATCACCAAGGAAACTTCAAACTGAGTGAAAATACATAATGTTCACTCCAACTTCACTTTAAATTCACTCTTCTAAAATTCGCCCCTCAAAGAGTGAACATTTTCATGGGGTCTGCAGCCAGAGGGATCGGTGTTCGTTGGTCAATGGGTCGAGATAATCAGAATTTATGGCCTGAATTCACGGGAGAGGTTCGAATCTCTTCGAGCAGAGTACCACCCCTTACTAAAGGTTTCCTTCGCCATTTGGACAAGTCCAACCAGCCACCACCTATTCATGAGAGTGGTAGCGTGTGGGTGATTCTCATCCTTGGCCAGACTTACATTTCAGAATGCATAATATTTTGATTATTATGGAATACCTTCAAATTCAATGAATTGACAAATCAAAATAATTTCTTCTGCTTAGTGCCTCATTTAGCTCAAAAAAGTTCTATATTAAATTTTAGAAATCTGAAAAATGGGTGTACACTTCTAAGAATACTAAAATTCTGTAATACACAAAACTTGCATTGAAGCACGTCCTGAAGTATCAGAAATCACCGTGACGGACAAAATGGTGTAGCTCCAAATCTGTTCTCAGTTGGTGTCATTTTATACTACGTACAATCCAGTGCTGGCTTAAACATGTATTTTTCTTCAATTAAATGAACTCGAGACAAATTTATCGAGGATAGATAAACATAAACAAATCTCGTGATGTTGGTAAACTTTCTACTCATTTGGTTCGTGACATATTTCGGACAGCATGTAATCCCGTAATCCCCCAAATTTCTCTGTCAGTTCGATTGCCAACACTTACTAAAACGAAAGGTACAAGTAATCAAAACACAATTGAAATGCCGAGAATCACGAATATCGCTTTGCTTATTTGTTTATTTAGTTGCCGTTACAAGGAAAACGTATATGTGAAACAGATGTGTCACATCGCAGTAAATGAAACCATCTATAGGAAAAAAAAATCACATGTCATATCCGTCTATTTGTGTTTGAAACAATAATTATGATGAAAGCCAGCGATAGTTTCTGCAATTCGACACCAAAAATATTTTGTCAGAATATCTGTTTAAGTGAAATAGCAAGATTAGAGGCAGTCCTCATTCGGTGATAAAAACTGTTCTAGAATGAAGAACACTGTTCAAAGCTTTTGCCCCGAAAATTTCATGGTTAAATCGTCGGCGGTCATCCGAACCGTTGTATCGCGATACGACAGTGCGAAACTCATTTCAGGGCCCATTCTCAGCTAAAGTGTCCCATTTAGGCATTTTTCTGTCCCCCGGGGATATTTCAATGAAAAAAGACCATTATTTCTGTCATACCTTGTAGTATCTTGGCTGCAAAGAAATATCTAGTATTAAGATCCATCCGAGTAAAAGTTACAAACTAGTACAAACAAAATGCAAGAAAAATGCAAATAAATTGCTGCCTGAAAATTTAATCATGTATAGAGTAGGACTTGTACTTTCATTTTCTGCAAAAATCTCAAAATCGATATTTTGACCAAAATCGACTGATACGACGGTTCGGATGAACGCCGGCGAAATATTGACTCTTTTTAAAACAATGTCTATCAAGTATTCGCTGTAACATACAATTTTGTGTGTGTTCAATTTCTCTTTGGGTTTAAAGAGAATCTGGACGTCTGGTTCATAATGGAAATTCCACATTTCATTGATTTCAATTTCAAGCATATTACATTCGCATTATAATGTGGGACTTATTCACTTCATATGTAATAAATAGTTGTAGGTTTGGCAGTTGAACGGGTGAAGTTATCACGTAAAGTACCCATCAGTTGCAATGTCAACAATTGTCCCACATATTGATTTCTGTGTTATTACTTTGCGAGCAGTGGGGATTTATGTATACGATTTGTCAAAAACGAAGTGTTCTGTTGTTTTCAACTACTTTCTCCTGTACTTGAGTGACATTTCTAGAATACCATCTATTCACAGAAGGCTTGAAAACAGTTAATAATAATAATAATAGTGAATTCTTGTATAGCGCACATTCCACCAATACAAGATGCTCATGGCGCATTAGAAACAACAACATTTATACAAAGAAATGCAACGAAAACACAAACATAAATGTAATTTATGGATAAGTGTGTTGTGAAAAATTAAAAGGTGTTATACTAAATTAAAGAGGTAAGTTTTCAGGTTTGATTTAAATACTTGTACAGATTTTGCTTGACGTAGTGGGATAGGGAGGTTATTCCAGAGTGTAGGGCCTCTGTGTGTGAAAGAAAGCTCCCCCCCCAATTCCGTTTGACTCGAGGTACCTGTAGAATTTGTGAGTTTGAGGATCGGAGAGTTCGTGGAGGGGTATAGATATTTAGGGTGTGTTGTAGCAAGGAGCTTCAACACAAAGCTCCTTGGTTGTAGGTAAACAGGGGCAGATGAGTGTAATGTATGGTACACAACACAGTTTTTTCCCCAGTTGACATAAAATTTTTGTTGTTCTGCAAGTACTCAATCTTATCTTTAACTTTAATACAGCTCTTATACAGTACTGGTCACAATTAACCCACTTAAATGCGCGCAACCTGCGGAGGACATTCGCGCAACCTACGTGATTGTGATGGGCAACATGTCGCGCGAAGCTTGTGCGCGACCTGTGCGCAAGTTACACTTATTTACGCGGAGGTAACAGCAGGGGATTCGCGTAAACTGCGCACGCTTCGCGCGCCGGTTACGCGTAAGCTTCGCGTAGCCTGCGCGCAACTTTTGCGTATGTCATGCGTAGCTTGCGCGCGACCTGCGCGCAGGTTACACAATTATTTACGCAGAGGTAACAGCAGGGTATTCGCGTAAACCACGCACGCTTCGCGCGCCGGTTACGGTTTAGCTTCGCGTAGCCTGCGCGCAACCTTTGTGTATGTCATGCGTAATACACGCGTTGCGCAAGGTAGGTTAATTGTGACCAGTACTGTATATTCATGCGCGTTTTTCTTCAAATTCAAGACGAATCCTACAGTCAAGATAATATGCTCCAATTGGTGCATACCCATCATGCTGAAAGGCATTGACATGATTGGGATCACTTGAAAATGCCTGAACAACTAAATGAGCTAAAATACATTATACCGGTCTGTACAATAAATGGAGTGCATATCTAGATTTGTGTTCAATGTGGTTACTTAAGGAGAAATAAATATAAATATAACTAGTACTGAAGTACAGTTATGACCCTGATAAAAAATGAACTCGTACAAACCTGTAAAACAAAATCACCTGTCATGTTAATTGTTTCAATTTGAGTAAAATTTTCATAGCAGAAAATTTGAATAGTATATGTACTTGATTTTAGATTATTTTTTTCTTAAATGAGGATTATTTCCAACCATGATTTCCCTCTAAATCAACACTGGTATATTCTTGCTCGTCTCTCCTCAGAAAGAAAATGTAAAGACAAATCCTTATACATGTTCATTCCAGTTCATGTATAGACTGATTAGACTTTTGTGGAAATCCCATTATTATTTATAGAAATGGCTCAAACTACCGGATGCAGTACACTGGGCGTAAGTTTCCGGCCATATATGGTGGCTGTCTCTGCATGTACAGTGTGTCCCAGAAAAAAAAACTGCCCCTCTCGTAGACGACAGAATAATTACCAAAATCATGTTTTATTGTGAATTAAGTTTACACATTTAGAAAGTCCATTTAATACTGTAGTTTCTGTGAAAATTTCAAAAGTCTCGCTTCATTGTTTTGAATACACAGGCTCTTATGTAACAGCAGTGCTTTCCGGCCCATTCCAAGTTTGCTAAAAAGAAACGCACACTACGTGCATTATTGCATGCTTCACTTTTATATCAATGGCAGTATTATTGTCGTTATTAAGTAACTAAAGTCAAGTTCATTCACTTTTTAAAATGAGAACTAATCAAAATTCAGTTCCTCTGGTCATGTTTGCTTTCACAGTGTGTGTTTCATTTATAGTTTGTCCTTTAATATCCAGCTTGTAAACCTTTATTGTTCTCGGCTTATGCCGAAAGGGTGGGTGATGTCGCGTTAGGGTGTGTTGACGTAAACGTGAAGACTTCGTCCAAAGCCCCCCCCCCCCCGGTTTCGGCCGGAAGGGTGCGTCGGGAGCGCCACGTCGCGTCGCGTTGACTGGAACGCGACCTTTTGTCCAAGGGCCCCCCCCCCCCCGGTTTAGCCGAAAGGGTGTGTTTTATAATAATAATAAATAGGCCTATAGGGTTTATTTTCAGTGTTTATTTATTTTCAAATAAACAAAACTGTTTTATATAATTTTATGTCAAACATTGCCAATTTGCACGTAAAACAGTGGATTTTCAATCATTTAAAGCATTGCCAATTTGAGGATTTCTTATTTCTTTTGGAAAAAAAATCCTGCGATTGACTCGTTCATTGCACTTTTAGGTGGATGGGTTAAATAATGATACTCGTATAATGAAAATATGTGTAACTAATAATAATAATAATAATAATAATAATAATAATAATAATAATAATAATGATAATAATAATAATAATAATAATAATAATAATAATAATAACGATAATAATGATAATAATAATAATAATAATAATAATAATAATAACAACAACAACAACGTAATAACAACAATGTAATAACAGTAAAAAGTGCACTTGCACCCCCCCTTCCGGTCGCAGAGGAGTTCCGCAAAAAACAACAACAATTCGCTCCTTTTTTTCTGCTTGTGATGACTGATGAGGTTATGATTGTGTTCTTGTCTGAACTTCAATTCCGCCTCCCCCAAAGCCCAAACCAGGCTTAACTTTAGTTAAAACTCCCCACCAAGGCTCAACAAGAAGTGCACCTCCTCCAAACCAGCTCTTGTGTCCCAGTGTGGATAATGCTATAGCCTCGTTATCTCCCAGTGAAGCGGCTTCTCAGCCACAACAGTCACAACCACGAACGACACAATCCGTGTCCACTATCCTCGCCTTGTCGTCAACGGAACGGCTTCGCGCACAGGTACGAGACACGCTACCCTGCACCATGGACCTGCTACATGTACATGTATACACGTGCACATGCACTATTGTGTTTCCCCCGCGACTACATACACTTGCCTAGTACATGTATATCCCTCGCGAGACCGTCGCGAGAAGTAGGGAAATGTGGTTTATTAGCCAATTGAGCCAATAATTCCTCAAGAGTAAAGACTGATGGTAAAGAATATTCCTTGAAACACATTTATTGCTGCAAATGCAATCTATTTATTGATCAATCGACGAGAAATTATGAAACCTTTCGTAGTTTGATGTTCGCCAATTCTCCGGGAGCCATCTTGCGTGACGTCACAGCCTCGAATACGATAGAACGATAACTGCCAAAGAGTACAATTTCTGCCAGCTGGCTTGGTACAAACTTCGCTGGCGAATTTTGTTCCAGAACACAATCAGCCGGCGTATTTTGTCACCAAGAACCAAATGTGCCAAGAACCACATTACGAAAAGTTCCCGCTAAGTTCACCCCTGTACTGGAAGGCCTATAGTCGGGTGAGAAAACCCCGAATTTCAATCTGGCCAGGGGGGCTTATCTCTCCTCACTGTAAACAATGTAGGCTTTTAATGCTGACTGCAAATCCTTAATCTTACGTAATAGCATTATCAGTGTCAATAGAAAATCGCCTGACTCAAGTAAATTCTGGCTGACCAGGTTTGATTTCTATCAATCTTGAGCCATTTTTACTGAACAGACCACTGATCTTCTAACTTAACTTATAAATTAAACTTCGAACGACCTAAATTGACCCGGAAATAAAGGTTTTGTGAATATTTGGGCGAAAATAGTTCCCAAGTGTATACTGGGTTCTCCACATCCTGCCATATAAACAGCTGCTGCAGTGTGTTAGCTTAGGCGATTAGGAGCTCAAGGGATTTTCTACACTCTGTTGACATTTCCCAGATTACATCTCCTGGTAGATAACAATTGTTGGGTTTCTAAATGAGACAGAAAATTTCCTTATGAAAAATGCCGCTACACCGGGCCGCCTAGCTGGAGAGGTAAATGCTCTGCATGTACGTGTACGTGCGTGCACACGTACGTGCGCCATTATCGATTCGATAGCCATCAATTGGCATGATTGTGTGAACGCGAACCGTTTCCCCCCCCCCCGGGGGGGGGGGG